>PVIH01010700.1:0-12829 GCA_004025045.1 Sigmodon hispidus
TTTTAACTGGTATATTGGATGACTTACCTCACAAGTAGGGTTTCTGATGAGAAAGTAAGTTAAACTTGTGTTCCATTATATTGTAATTTTTTTTGTTTGTTTATGTGGTTTTGGTTTTTGGTGGCACAGGCCAGGATAATTTGCTGAAGAAGGCAGAAGCAGGAGGATCACCAGTTCCCTCTGTAATATTAGATGTCTACCTTCCTGAAATTATCTTCATTGATAAACAGTTGGTAAGTTTTACTGTCCATGCAAAGGAATCTCCTCTGAGACATTCACAGATTGCCAAGGACAAAAATCATGGCATGTTTGTTACTGTTAATTCACAACATTAAAGGAGACAGGGATTCAGATGACATGGATTCCCCATGCCACATGATATGGAAAATGATGTCTTGACTAAACCTGCTCAAACATTAAACAAGTTCTTAACACTTTGTACTTACATTCACCTCTGTTTATTGATTATCTTACTATCTAGTCACACTTACTAATGTAGTATTACATACAAGTTTTTTTTTTCCCATTTTAGATTTCCTTCTATGATTTAAGGTTTCACTCGCCATTATTTGACCCCATTAAAAGTTCACAGATGCTTTTACAAGCCACTTCCAACTTTCAGTCACAAAGAAAATCTGACAGTTATCACCTTATTCAGTTCCTATCAGCTTTTGTACCCTGAAAAAAAATTAAACCTTGTAACTTTGCTTTGGCCAGAGAATTGATGATTGCATATGCATATAAGCTGGAAACTTTGGAGACTCCCCGAGAGGATAGGATAGAGAGAAAAGAGTAAATAAAATGAAATGAAGTGTATGAGTGATTGTTTATCCTAAGATCCTTAGTTTCTTTCACTTGTTGTATTGTGTTTACTGGACCCTGAAAGGGTCCTTGAAGGACCCCATTAGTTCAAAATTCACTTGATAGAGTTTAATGGATATTTGTTCTGCTCATGACCTTGGGTTACCTGGAAGACTTCCTGACTCCCAGTTTGACAACCTGGCCTAGAGTTTTCCCCATCCTTACTTGAGAGATAAAGAGGCAATGGCATTGCTTCATTTTTTTTTTTATTCTTGAGTGTAATCCCCATTTACTCTTTTATTAATCAATTCTTCTCAAATGTCCATGAAATCACTTAGTGGCTCTGGGAGTTACTTCAGTGAGTTGAATATTGTGTTCTGAGAAAAGTGCCTTACTAGGCAACTCCCTACACACACAAACACACACACACACACACACACACATACACACACACACACACACACACATACACACACACACACACACACACACACACTTCTGTGGCCAAAGCTGCACACCCAGCCTCACAATTGGCTAGAATAAACTTAATGGTCCTCTTCCATCTTGGGGCTCCAAAGCCTGTGTCCACCCTCCATTTATAGTGGCAGTTCTCTGGATTTCTGCTCCCCCTAGTTTTGACTTAGTCTGAGTGCTTCATTTAATTTTGGCTTAAACCCACATGCTTATGACTATGGAATGCAAGTATGAGCAAAGGAAGTTGAATAAAAATTCTGCACTGAGCAAAAAAGTACCAAGCCATGAAGCTAAACATAAATAAAAATATGATTTAATGTAAAGCATAAAAATTATCAGGTAATAAGCCAGAGCCATAGACCAAACAGCTTGTAATTAATATTTGTATAATTATTTGAGACTAAATGGCAGTTGAACTCACGACTGGCAGGGTGAAACATAGAAACTTATGACTGCAAGTGGTACCCAATGTGGGTCATATATACCCATAAAAAGATTAAAAGCTTAAAAGGGAGTATAGAACACAGAAAGAAAGCCAAAACCAGTTTCCTAGTAGTGCCCCTCAAGTGGGTCACGGTACAGAGTAGCATTCATGCGGTGGGTTTGCAGCCTGCAGCCTGAGATACAGCAAGGCCAGTTTTCTCAAGTCTCACAAAATCCTTTATACAGGCATGAGCTGCAAATACCACATTTAAGATTACTGCTCATACAGACAAAAGGGAGCAGAGTCAAGCACAAATTCTTGGTAGCTGCATTTTCTGCAGAAAGCAGAGGCAGGGCTCTTTTAGGAAAGGCCTCCTTCTTCTGCCTTAGTGGCAAAAATTCAAAGGTTCTTTTAAGAGGCCATTCTACCAAACAGTTACATGATATTTAAAAACAGTGGGTGGTTGTGCTCTACTTGATAGCAATGTGGACCCTAAAATTCCCCAGAATTGGCGTAGTAAACATGGTTTCTGCTAATACCTCTGTTAGGCAATTAAGCTCTCACAGATCAAGGATCTATGTGAAGCAAGCTACCATAGACCATCCCTTAATCCTAGCCACACATTAGTAAATTAATAGTGTGGTCAGAGAGAGATAAACAGTAAAGAGAAATAAAAAAAAAAGAAGAAAATTCTAAATGGTTTACAGTGTGTTTAAAAATATAAGTAAGCAGGTTCTTGCTATTACAAATATCTACACAATGGAATACTACTCAGCAGTAAGAAAAAATGATATCCTAAAATTCACAGGCAAATGGATGGATTTGGAGAATATCCTCCTGAGCGAAGTATCACAAACTCAGAGAGATAAGCAGGGGATGTACTCACTCACTAGTAGTCTCTAAACAAACAAACAGGAAAAAAGGCAAACATGCCCAAGCAGCAAACCACAACCGCTGAACAGCTTGGGATCAGAAACACCCTGGACTGACCCTTCAAATCCCAGTCCATCTATAGGAACACCTGACTCACTCTTGAGGGAGGGGGGACAAAACTGGATTTGTCCGGGAGTGAAGACGGATCCAAGCATTATTGGGCCAGTGGGACCATAGGACTGTCTGCTCCCTGCCAAGGGAGGGGATGGGGAGTTGCAGAGAAGAAAAATGACCTGATGTGGTGGGAGCGGGAAGAGACCTTGAATAAGGATATACAGGGATGGAAATAAAAATTCAGAGGGAAAGCTGAACACAAAGAAAAAATATGTGTAGCAATCTTATTTGCATTTCCACCCTTGATAAGCCATGCTTATGATTATTATCCTCTGTATAGTTATTGTTAACTCTTCCGCATTTTTAAATTCTTTTTACTGTTTTTTTTGATAAATACAAAATAAAGAAGAAAAAAATATAAGTAAGCATGGTAGAGAAATAAAAAAGGAAAAAATTAGACAAAGTCCTTAAAAATGATATAGAGTGAACAAAAAGCCACATAAAATGGAAAATACACATAAAATATAATTACTGTATGTTATGTTGTCTTTGAATTGTTTGACTGGTGAGGAAGAAGCAAGAGCTGCTAAGAAACATTTGATTATAAATGTTGCTGGACTATCCCAGTCTACATGTTTTGTAAATGGTTTGACTTCAAAATTGAAGCCAAAAGATATGTTACTTTGGAGGAGAGGTTTTCTTTTTATTTTCACAGGAAATGAGAGGCTGTGAATTCATTACTGGTTAAAGAAAATAAGATTTTATAGAGGAAGACCCCCTGAAAATTCTTCAGTGGGAATGGATAACCCAGATGATCCAACTTTTCAGAGCATCTCTATGGTAGTTTGCTCTGAGCTCTACATTCAGAACAGCTTCAAGGATATTGACTAAGATGATTCAGCTTCACACAATACTCTCTCTAGTCAGGACTTGATTATAATCTTGGATTTTCTTTGGGTCTCCCTACAATTACCATCACCATTAATCATCAGGAAGTAGTCTAGATTACTACACCCACATTCTCAAAAACTAGATTATGAATTTGTGTCTCTGTTAAGAAAGTAGTTTTCAAACTGTTATGAATAATAGTCAAAATAAAACAAAGCAATAAAAAGTGATTAGATTTGGGGTTCTTGTTTGAAAAAGGGACAATGTTGTGGAAATACGCTCTTGTACACTGCCAATATTTGTCACTGTAAATACTGGTTTAATAAAAATGCTGATTGGTAAAGTAGCCAGACAGGAATGAAAGGTGGGATAACCAGACTAGGAGATTTCTGGGAGATGGAAGAGAGAGAGAAAAGGTGACAGGGAGAAATGGAGGAAGTGGGATTAGAATGCTTCACTGAACAAATAAGTACCAAACCACATGGCTAAACATAAGTAAAAAAAATGGATTAACTTAAAGTTTATGAATTAGCAAGTAATAAGTCAGAGCCATAGACCAAATACCTTGTTATTAATATATATCTTTGTGTGATGATTTGGGACCAAATGGCAGTAGAAATGTAGGGCCAGACCTTGGGACTGACTGGATAGGACAGAGAAACTTCCGGCTAAAAATACATATGTAGAAAATTAGAACCCAAAAGGTACATATCAGGAGAGATCAAATGTGGACTCTTAATGACTTCTAAAAATTGTTAGGAGATATTTGCAATTTATGGCCAACAACTGGGATAAATCCAGATAAACTGATAAATTTGCCCCATATCCCAAAAGGGCATAAGGACTTAAATAGTCCAAGAGAATTATCAGCTGAAGCTGAGAAAGAATTTGATCTAGTGAAAAACAAAATAGGGGAGTCTACTGTGAATACTGTAAATCTAGAGCTTAACTGCATTGGGTTTACATTATCCTCTACGTGATCCCCTATAGGAATTTTGATGCAGAAGGAAGATATTATATTGAAATGACTAGTTCTACCAAATGAACAGAGTAACAAATTAAAGATATATTTGGAAAAAATTCTAAATTGATTTTAAAAGAAAAACTTTGACTTTTTCAATTAACAGAAATGAACCAGGCAGAAATTATAATACCTTTAACTAATGAGAAAATTTTCTCTTTATGGAAAAATACTTAATATTGCAAAGAGTGTTTAGTAAGTTTTGAGGGAGAGATTAACCACTATCATCCCAAAACAATAAAATAAATTTACATAAAGAACGAATTTCGTCCTTCCTTACATTACCAATCTCTGTGGTCCCCACATTCTACACAGTTGCAAATAAATAAGAAAAGTAACAATATAAGTCAGGATATTTATGTAAAGTGATTCAAAGCCTTAAGAATTCTGTACAAAAGTCAGAAATGTTTGCTATTTTTATGGTACAGAACCGTTCAGTATACTTACTGACTCTCAATATGTAAGAGAAAATTTTTCTTAAATAGTGCTTAAAGTAAAAAAAAAAATAGATAATCTAAATTTCATTTATTTCCACATTCATTTTGCAATTTTTTTTGTAGTTTTAAGGGTATAACACCTAAATGCATTGCAATCACTTGCATTGCAATAAATTTTCAACTAAAGACAACATCCACCATTTTAGATCAATATTTACATTGTTATCTTTATCTGCCTTTTACAACTGTAATCATCTACATTTTCCTGTGTAGTCTACAAAGTCTGAGTCATGTCAACATTTGTTTAGTTTCTGTAGGAAGTTTGCAAGCTCAGGATGTTCCCCAAAACTCCACTTACAAAGTTTATTTTGAAAGCTCCCAATATTGCTGATCTACAGAGCTACTTTTTGTTCTGCTCTTGCAAAATGAAAAAGGCACTAGGGAATGGTTCCAATGGATCAAAACATGAATATTTCAATACTTTAAAGATTCTTTGTCAGCATATTGCAGACTCTAAAACAAAGTGCTATTTAAACCATGTCAAGGGGGGATAACATAGAAAGTGTTAATTTCTAAATGAATGCCAATTAGCAGGAAATGATTTCCTTAAAGAAAATTATACAATAAGGTATTTCTTTGAATGTAAAATTTGTAATAGACCTAATAATTTTCACACACAGACAAAACAATTTGTTGTTATATTGAAATTTCCATAAGAAGGATAATCATATCTAAAACTCATAGAATGAAGTACATTAATTTTGTTGTTTTCCAAAGGAGTCTATAATGCTCTATGCATTCATGGACTGAAGAGGTACATATTTTAAACTGTATTATCCATTGTAAAGGAAGAAAAAGAAAAAATTGAGGAAATTTACCTTGGGAGTGGGAACTGACGGTAATTAGAGGGACAAGAAGGAAGAAAAGATAGATGATTTTAAAAATAAAAAAGAGAGAGGAAGAAAGTTTATAACTGTATAAATATACATACATTGTATGTACACATGCACATAGTCTAAATGCCACATGGAATGACAAACTTTCCCCAAAGAGCAATGAATTAGCTAACAAAATTAAATAGGAGATTTGGAGTTGTTTGTGTCAAGAGACTTCCAAAATTATATTGGATATTGCAGATTAGATTCTGAAGCTGTGTACATACCATACTTCAGACATATGACTTGGAGGAATCAAACTAGTGTTGCGCTGGAAGCCTCATATGTATCTATGTCTAAAAGCCCCATAGTGTCTGAAGGTGTAAGGCAAGCTGCCAAGAGACATCAAGAACTGATACAGTTACCCATTGAAAACCTAAGAATAACAAGACAGATCTTATCAAATCAATATAGCTAAATTGGTATAATAGAGGGATTTTTAATCTAAAGTGTAACTAAGAGTTGTTTAATTGGATTTTAAGCCTACTCGGTAATAAGGGATTCCTATGTTTGGTACCTAGCAATAAACCCTTGGCTGTTATAGACCCTTGAGATAAAGTTACTGCTGTTTTCTTAAAGCAATAAAATTTAAAACTGTATTTGCAAATACGTACATGTATATCTATCAACACTTTTCAAATAAGCTTGATTTTAATTTAACTATAAACATTTATAGAGATCCCCAGATGGTAAAACATAGAGAATAAGTTTCTGTGGGGTGCCTGTCCTAGGTTAATACATCTGCAAAGCCACATCTATATATGCATCTTAGGGAATATCAAAAAAGTGGAAACAGATTTTTTAAGGGCCATTGGACCAGGATTCCTGATACTAGTAATGTCTTCTAGACAGGATAGGGAAACATTAATGACATTTCAAAAATAGAGTTGCTCATACAACAGCTTTATAATGACCCTAACAGCGG
The DNA here is from genome assembly GCA_004025045.1 of Sigmodon hispidus. Taxonomy (NCBI): domain Eukaryota; kingdom Metazoa; phylum Chordata; class Mammalia; order Rodentia; family Cricetidae; genus Sigmodon; species Sigmodon hispidus. Next base: position 6,893 of record PVIH01010700.1, read on the forward strand.
ATAAAACAAATAAATAGCATAAAAATCATTAGGTCTCAACCCTAGATAATGAGCAATAGGATATATAGAAAATGAGACTCATTTTTTTTTACCTGGATGAGCCCATAATAGGTTAGTTAATCCCAAGTAGTCAACCTTAAACACATGGACATAATAACAATATATGAACTCAGTAGGGTATGGTGTGTAAAATTTGAGAAGCAGTAGATGGAATCTTGGGAATACAGGATAACAGAATTATTTTAATAATTTGTTTAATTTTTATTGAAATTATCTTCTTTATATAATGCATACTGACAATAGCTTAGACTTCTGTCACATTCTCCTATCACATGTGCCTCCACTTTACTGCAGATTTCCACTCCTTTTTATTTCCTCTCTGGAAAAAAATAGGCCTTCAAGGGGTGACAGTATAAAAGGAAAAGACAAAACACAATAAGACAAGGTTTTATATATTTTCAAAATTCAAATATAACAAAGCAAGTAGTGATCATAAAAATTATGAAGTTCAATATAAAAGAAAGAAATACATAACACAAAAGTTATATAATTTTAAAATATTTATGTGGTGGAATGTTCTCTGTATGCTGTAAATAAAGGAGGTGTTTTGGCCTATGTGGAGTGCCACAGAAGTGGGTGGGGGATCAAAGGACAGGCAAGTAGGAGAAGGGTAGAGTTAGTGAGTCTCCATCTGACCCCTAAAGAAGAGATATGTAACGAATCCAGGTGAGCCGAGGGCTGGACCATGTGGCAGATAGAATACAAGAAGTGGGTTAAATTAATATGAAAGAACTAGCTAGTAATATGCTTGAGACATAGGCCAAACAGTACGAAGTTAATATAAGCATCTGATCCATTTCTTTGGGGGACAAAAGCCACCGTGGGCCAGGTCGAAACCTCCGGGCCCAAAACGGCCAGGAAACCTTCTACAACATATTTATCTGGTTCTTGTTAAGTAATCTTTAGGAAAATGATATAATTTATCTAAAAACAGGTAATATGATAAATATAGACAATATCTATGTACATTATAATAAATTATACACCTGAGGAATGGTTTATTAATGATAATAGCCTTAGTAAGAAAAAAATGCAGAATCATAAAATGATGGTTGTGTTTCAGTATGCAAAGGATTAAAACAAAAGAGGTTCAAGAAAAATCTTAGCCGTTTTTCTCTCCAATGCATTATTACTTAAATCTTTATGTGCATATTGTAATGGTTTAACTATATAATCCTTTGTGAAAAGGAAAGGAAACAAAAAAAATACAATTACACAAAATTTATTTAAACTAATCTACTGAGAGATTTCAGGTAAATTTAGTTTGATTAGAAAATAGATATTGTTCTATGAAGATCAGCAATACTTTCTGCATTTGTGGTTAAAATATGGTTATTTATTATGAATGCACATAGTGGGAGAGTATATGCTAAATATTATTATATGGATACTTCTGTTATATTTATTATTTACATATAGCAGTATATTGTTTTTCTATGTGAAGCATGGATATATATATATATATATGTGCATGTGTGTGTGCTTGTTTCTATAGAGATAATAGCATTACAGCAAATTTGAAGAACACAAGGGTCAACAGAGTTTCAATGGAATCTACTTACATTGGATTAAGGAATTAGATGAACCTGCTAGGAAATTCCATAATCTTCAGAGGACCCAAGTGGAAGTTAATCAACTCTTTATGTAATTCTTCTTATTGCATCTGTCTTGAAATTCTTTAAACATACTCAGATGGCAATAACAAAATCAATTAAACTTCAATATGCTCTTTATGTCTTCAAGTTTAAGTGACATTGAATTATGTTCTAAACTGATGACACCACATATAAACATTTGAGAAAAATTCTATTTCTCTAAACCCTGCACTCTTACAAAAAAAAATAACTTTCATTTTCACAAAGACAGAAGGGAGAGTCATTCCCTTGTGAGGACTAGACTTCTGTTAGGTAACTCATATACCAGGGAAGTTTCCATGTGTATATGGATATAGGCAACACAAATTTTTATATTAGTAATATGAAAATAAATTTATAAAGTTGAGAGAGAGAGACATGTTGGGGAGAACACGGTGCGGTTTTGTCAATACTTGATAGTAAATAGGTAAGACTGAAAAAAATGATACAAACGTATATGAATATAGATTTTTTTTAAAAGTCTAAGTTTACATATTTAAAAATTGCTGATAAATTGAAATGCTTTATAAGTGAACATTTTAAACAAATAAAATATTATTCATTCCATTTACAGCTTCGTTTTTAAAGCAATAAATGTTAATTTTAATTTGAAATTCTCACATAGTAGTCTCTAACAGAGAATCTATATTTCCAAAGTATGCCATAATCTCTGAATAATTTTGTCCAGCAGATGGCAGCACATACAATATTATTTTATTTAAAAATAGTTGAAACTATATATTTCAAATTGTACTTATTTTGAGAATAAAAAGCAATTAAAACCTATTTTAACCTACTAAAAAGATATATTTTATAAGTTTGAAATAAACATAGGATTGTCTTTTGTGTGGTGGCATAAAAAAGACAAAACAGAGGACACACATACTGTGGTTAGACACTCAAATCTTAACTAAAAAGTCTTTGGGTAACAAATAGCATTTAAAAATAATGCTGCTCTGAGCAGAGGTACCAAGCTGCATGGCTGAACAAGATGTGTTAGATTGAGAGCAAACGCTAGCAAGTTATATGCCTGGGCCCTAGGTCAATCAGCATAAAATAGTAATAATAAAATGTTACTTAAGTTACAATATTTAACCACTAATTTATACTATCTTTCCATTTAATAATGTACAATTTTCTAATCATATTTAAGATTATTTTAGTAAATGTTATACATTTCACATTTATATATTTTCTCACAAATATAAGTATTTTTATAAGATGTGTTACAGTTTGCTTTAATATAATTAATATGAAAAATTAAAACCCTTCAGTTTTAAACCTCAGAAAAATAATAAACTGTAATATTTCTTCTTTTAATTAAAAAAATAGGTAAACATACAAAATGGCATTACAAAAAGTCAAAACTGGTTTTTAAAGTAATCTGTGATGCTCACAAACCATTCTAGTGCAGAGGTGGATCTCCTTCTACATATCTTCTCATGCGTATTCTAGGTCCCTTTAAGGACAGCAGTGCTTCTTTCGCCCTGTGTTTTCCTTTTTGATGTTTGTAATATCTTAGCTTTCGAAAAGGTTTTAGTTATTTTTTTAGAGATTGGAATATCATCTTACCTCCATGTGTCACATTTTAGCAATCAGTTCAACCAAAAAAACAGATTAAGACATCATCCATAATTTGAATAACTGAGTTCTCTATTAAATAGCTTCTTTCCATGTTGAATGTCAGTGGATGGCCAACTATGCATTTCTTTTAATTAACCTCTTTCAGGTGCTATCAGCTTTCTTAGGATGTAACTTTTGAAAGATAATGAATCTGAATTTGATATTTTCACAGTTATTAGTGGAAATATGAGGATCTTATGTCAGGAAAAATATCTCTATAAATAATTAGAGGTACATCTACTATTCAAGATCTATACAAAATTGTTAGTGCAAAGTAGGTCATATATTGACTTCTCACACAATGTAGAAAAACAAACCTGATAGGAAACTTCATCATCTTTTGATTTCTAAACAATTGCCCTATCTCCCATTCTGTAAACTATATTGACCACGCAGCACAGGATGTCATTTAATTCTGCTCTGCTTTGTCTTTATCTTTAATACCCTGTAATTGGTGCAGACAAATCTTATTCTATGAGGTTAACTCTTTATTTAGAAGTTGTCTGATTTTAAGTATAATATTAATAGGATACTTTGAATGACTTTATTTCTCTTTTTTTTCTATTATTTGTGTTGTGTCTGTAAGTTTGTGTGAGACAAGTCCTTTCATTGAAACTTAAGAATAACTGGGTAGGTTTTCCTAGCTAACCAGAGTGTCCACGATACAGGTTTTCTTCATTTTGCCAACACTGGGATCATAAGTTTATACCCCAGATCTGGTTTTCACTAGCTGTTTTAATAAAGAAATATAAAATATCCATAAATCTGTTTACTTTAGATATAATACCATAAAATAGTTCTCCAAAAAGGTGATTTTTTTTTAAGATTAGCATTGCTTATATTTCTGTGAATTATTTTGGTGGCAATGAGAAATTTTGCTGCATAGGTTTCTGGCACGTTCCATATAGTTTTCTGCACATAAATAGCACCATGGCTACTTATACCTGAAACTCTATTAAGACAGTAAAATTTATGAATGCAAGAAATCTAAACAATTTACAACATAAGGAAATCAGTTCTAAAATGGGTATATGTCACATAACCTGATAGTTTTAATTGAAGTTTCATAACAAAAATTGTATTGTATTTGAGAAATCTATGACAAACAACATTAGTCTAATTTTTTTTTGCTCTTAACACTAAATTAGTGTTTTACTGTGATTGAGGACATCAAAGTAGGCAGAAGACAGCATGACACATTTTAAATTTTCTAAAAAATGCAAAAATAAAAAACCAAAACACAAAAATCATGAACTTTATCAGTTTATTGTATATATAAATGTCTTATTTAGGGTTTTATTGTTGTTAAGAGACATAATGACAATGGCAACTCTTATAAAGAAAGGCATTTAATTGTGACTGCCTTTCAGTTTTAGAGGTTTAGTCCATTATCATCAGGGTGGGAAGCATAGAAATATGTAGGCAGATAGCGTGCTGGAGAAGTAGCTGAGAGTTTGACATCTATATCTTTAGGCGACATGATGAGAGAGAGCCATTGGCTCTAACATAAGATTCTGAAATATCAATGTTTATTTTCAGTGACCTACTTCCTTCAATAATGCTACAACTACTACAATAATTTAATGAATCCTAATCTAGCTATTCCTGATAGCCCATGAAATCCATTTTTATTCAAAACTTCACAATCCAGAATTCTAGGTTAATTTAGTTTATATGTTCAATATAGAAAATCTATATTTGTCTAAATGATGTTGTATATTTATGCAACTATAATGTGGGCAGTTACTATGACAAAAGCAAGTTCTGTGAAAAGATTAGCATGAATATTAATCACCATTATCTTTATTATTCCTGTAAATTTTCACTTGCACAAATAAAAGATTAGATTTTTATTCACTGTCTAATTCTAATATTCTTATTTTAGTTATTCATGTATAACAATAATATATGTTTTAGTAACAATAGTATATCATTTAAAATATTATGATTAATTGGGTATATTTCATTGTAGTCTGACAAATCTCATATTGCACTGGTGTGATTGAACAAGACTGTAGCTATGCACTTTCGTAAAGAAAATAGTAGTTTATCAATTTATAAACTCTCACTGTAACTAGTTTGTCTTTCAGAACCAATGTGTGTGTGTGTGTGTGTGTGTGTGTATGGTCCAGATTCCAGCCTAGTCTCTAGGCTCAGATTCATTTGCAGCCCCTCTACCACTTAGCCTCAAATAATTACACAAAAGCTTATATAAATTTTATGCTGATTGAACTATGGCCCAGCCATATAAATTTCTAACTCTTAACTCTTAATCTAATGCATGATTAGCCAAGTGGCTTAATAGCTTTTCTTTATTTATTCAGTATAAAAAATTGAATAGCAGAGGCTCTATTTATTTCTTCTGTATGTCTTCAAGATAGTGTCTTGTATAAAGCAAGAATGTCTCTGGTTTGGAGTAATGGAAATTAAGAAATTTGACAATCTAATTTCCAACAAACTATCCCTAGGCTGGATTTTTAATAAAATAGATTGATTTTTATTTGCATTTATTAATTGTTACATTAATTCATTTGTTTTTAACTTGATGACATTTGTATTACAATACATGCTACCTTTTTCAAGGGAGAAAGTAAATAGCTTTTCATTCATCCCCTGCTTA
>PVIH01010700.1:12929-34787 GCA_004025045.1 Sigmodon hispidus
GACATCTAGGTTGTTTCCAGGTTCTTGCTATTACAAATAATGCTGCTATGAACACAGTTGAGCTAATACCTTTGGAGTGTGAATGTGCCTCTTTAGGGTATACACCCAGAAGTGGTATTGCTGGGTCCTTGGGGAGATTGATTCTCAATTTTCTGAGAAACCTCCATATTGTATTCCAAAGTGGCTGAACAAGCTTACAAGCCCACCAACAATGAAGGAGTGTTCCCCTTGCTCCGCATCCTCTCCATTGATACTTAAATAACACAACTAAATTGTTAATATTTTCTACTTTTACCTCTAATAGAATATAATCTAGCAAATCAAAAATGTTTTATCAGATTAATTTTTTTTGTGTGTGCGGGTCAATGAATGTGTAAGAGAGGACTGTTTGCATATTAGTCTGGGTACCCAAACAACTGGTATTTCCTAGAAATATAGTTACTGGTGTATACCCTGACATAAAAAAAAAAAAAAACAGTGAACTGAAATCAGGTTCTCTGCAAGAGCTTTGCTTTTCTAAACACTGGCTGGCCCATCCCTTCAGCCTCAATGATCCATCTCTTATTAATAAGTAATTAATATACCAACAGTGGGAAAGTTTATATAATTTGAATAATGTGATAAATGTAAATAGAGAGAGGGAGAGATTGTTATTTAGTATACTATAGAGATCATAGAGTAAGTAATATTTGTAAACATCAAACTTATCTAGTAAATAGCACTTTGCAACAGACAGAGACCTCTACAGAAAATTATGAGCAGTCATAATTCAAAGATGTGGAGCTGAGTTTCAATGGATATATCTTCTATACACTCCATATCTAAAACTCAGGTAACATTGAGGAACGGGAGGGTGTGTGTGACTTTTTAGTACCAGAGGAACAGAGAGTTTGCTGTGAGTTACTTTCTCCAATGAATGTCAGAAGATATACTTATAAAGCCTCACCAAAATAACTGCTAAAATAGAAAATGAACAAGGATAAACCAATGCCATTGTCAAAGTGAACAGAAGAGTTTCATGAGGAGTCAGCTTTGTACAGAGAACTGAAAGCAACTTATGAAACTTTGGAGCGGAAGAAATAGTCTTCCCCAGGCAAGAGCACAACAATGTTAGATGGTTAGACCTGAAAACATAGATACAGCGGTTTATAGTTAAGAATATAGTTGCATATACATGTAGGTACACAATAACAATTAATGAATAAAGAAAGAGATTTGAAAGATACCAAGAAGCTATTAATGGAGCATTTTGGAAAAGAACATTAATGTAATTATTTTGTAATCTCAAAAATAATTTTTTTAAAAAAAAAATTCATGATTTAGGGTGGAAAGATGGCTCAGTCACTAAAGGCTAGGCTCACAATCAATGGTTGTTTTGTTTTGTTTTGTTTTAAAGTCAAGGTTTCACATAACAAAACTCAAAATTAAGGAATTATAAAATGATACAGACACAGATAATTTTAAAGAGGGGGTGTGTATGTGAGTAAATTTGTGTGTGATAAAAAAATAGGTAAGTCACCAGCCATGTGGCAAAAGAGATTAATGGAAATGGGTTGAATTAAAATGCAATGTGCCTGAGCCATAGGCTAAACAGCTTATAATTAATATAAATATTTGAGGCTAAGGGGCAGTGGGTCTGTGGGCAGATCCAAAACTCAGGGCTAGGCTGGGTCAAAACCACATACAATAGTTATATAATTCTTAGGTAGTGCTAGGATATTGCAGAATGAAACACTCAAACTACAAATGTTATTGCTGGTAACTTTAACTAAATATCTTAATCCTATTTGTCAGTCTTAATTTCAAAACAACAAAGATCAAAGATGATGTTAAATTAAAAATTCCCCTAGCTTGCTGAGGAAGAACTAACTTTTATACAGAAATGGCTTTAAATATTGTTGACTTTTGGACAAATTCATCAAAGTGAGGAAATGAGCCTCTAGGATCACATTATTTAGAAATACTCAGATTGCTCTATCTGAGGGTTTTAGATAAAAATTGGAATTAAGCCTAGGAACAGATGGACATGCTTGATGTTTTGGGCAACATGACTTCCATTTAAAATCCAAATGAACTCTTTTGAATATGTGTTGGAAAGAGTATTAACTACCTCTTTGATCATTCTTATTCCTGAAAAGGCTTTGTGTTTCTGTTATGCAGATGCCTTCTAAAGACAGTTTTAAGTCAACTGGTATTTATCTAATTATTGTGATAGTTTAATATTGCTTTTTAAGGTACATTAAAGGATACAAGAAAGGCAGGCAACAAATTAGAAGGTTAAATTGCACCCAGAAAGTTAAATACTACTTTATCACAATTATGGTCATATATTACTAAAATAACCTCTGAGAAAAATGTTTTATAGCTTGTATTGACTTTTAAATTTTAAAGGATTTTACAAGCTACTTTATGGCTCATATTAGTTTTATACACACCATTTTAAATTAAATGAAAATGTAAAACTAAAATGAAAATATCACTAAATTTAGAAATACAATGGAAATGTAGTAAATTAAGCAGAAGTCCATTCAAGATATACAGTTTTTGACAAATGCAAAATTAATTTAAAAATAATTTAGAGATGTATAATATGTAATAATGTGATATGTAAATGGACACCACTATAAGGGTTTAAAATGAATAGAATACTTCTTTTAAATGACCAAGAATAAATGAAAATAAACCTGATAAAATATTTTTGGGCCAGCAGAAATGTATAATGGAGTGGAAGGGCTTGCTGGTCATAAAGAAGACTAGAATTGAGTTTCCAGTATCTAAGTAGGACAATTTACAATTGCTTGGGTCACCAGCTCCAAGATAACTGGAACCTTGCCTTGTCCTTCATAGAAACCTACATTAGTTTAAACATATCCTCACATATCTAAACACAATCTCATATTAATTAAATAAATATTAAAAAATAAATATGTAAATATCAAATTTATTATCATAAAAATATTAAATTGATTGTCTGAATATATCCATATAAACAATAAAAATATTGGTATTTGGCTAAGGTCAGGAACAAAAGTAGTGGTGGGTATTTGAGAGGATATAAACAGAAGCAGATTGAAGAATTTAAACTTTGGCACAATAAACTCAAGATTATCTGCAAATATCTATTAAGAAACTTTTAGGGGACCATGTAAACTATAAAATATCTTTGAAACATCCAGAAGCATACAGGATACCATTTGTCTAGAATCATAAATATGCTTCATATGTCTTATTATATTATCTCATTTTTAACATTGTTCTACCTCTGCCTAAGTATTCTCTTAAAGATTAGCATCATCTCCCAGATACCACCAGAAAGGTGTTTATTGAAGAGTCACTGGTGTCAGACTTATTTTCAATAGACAAAAGTTGCCTTAATGGTTAAACACTTCTGAAGAGAAGTGGTAGGAAGGTGAAGAAATCTAAGCTCTTAGTTTGTTTTAATTAGTTTTTTGTTTTGGTTACTTTTCTTCATCTTTTCATACTTCCCACCAATAAAGTTGTTACATTCTCATACACTATTTATGATTGTAAGACATAATATTTATTTACTCACAACATCTTAAACATGAGACAAGATGGAAACATTTGTTTAATCAGAATAACAGCTGCAAAATTGCTGTTGATTATGGGAAATGTCATAAGTAATCATCATTGTGATTTATAGCAAATTAGACAGGTAAATGCAATCAGTAAAGAACACTAGTGACTTATTTTTGTCAAAATATATAAATGCAACACAATTCAGAAGTAGACATATACTCTACTCTAGAACCTAGAATCAAATCATTTGGCAATCTTCCAGTGATTGTCCTACAAGTTCAAATATGAAACAACATAAAATAACTTTAGGTATTTTGGTCCTTTCCTGCATCTTTGTGATAAAGCCTACTTCATCATGGTCAATGATATTTTTGTTGTGTTCCTGGATATTGGTTGCATTTATTTCACTGAGTCTTTGTTGAGTCTTTATGTAGTTTGAGTATCAGGAAAACTATGGCCTCATAAAAGGAAATCTTTTGGTTTTATGGTAAAACTTCAGCAGTGTTCACATTAACACATGCTTGAAACTTTATTAGAATTCTGTACTAAAAGCATTTTTCTCTGGCCATTTAGTGGGGTGTGGGGAGGACTTGAAGACTTTTAACAGCTGCTTCTATTTCACTAGGAATTTTTGGTCTGTTTGAATTGCTAATTTGTTCATGATTTTTTACTTTGTTAAGTGGTATGATTTGAGAAAAAAATATCCATTTCTTTTAGTTTGTTCAATTTGGTGTAGGTTTTTAGATAACATCATAAAATATGCAGGCAAATGAAAGAAACTCAAAAATATCATCCTAAAATATATCCTAATAAATATCATTATTTGTGCGAATAAGACAAATATGATCAGTGCCTTGTTCAACAATAATCAGAGAAGCTTCCTCATATAGCAGTTGGAAAGAAATACAGAAATGTACAGCCACATATTACACAAAGATCTTGGAGCACTCATTCCTAAATAGGATGGATCCATCTAATTCTTCTCCCCAGAGCTCAGGTATCCTTGCAGAAGAGAAAGCAAAATGCTTCAATCCCCAAAGAGCATGGGGGACATCAAGCAAACAAGGTCCTCTAAGTAGACATAAATAGAGCTCATATGAATTCACAGAGACTGAAGGAGCATGCGCTGGACTTGCATAGGTCTACACCAGGTCATCTGCACTTACATGATTGTTGGAGGACCCTGTATTTAAGATTGCAGTCCACCATGCCAGGCTAGCTCCCGGAGTTTAGCACAAAATAGAGGACTCCTTTTCTCCTCAACCCTTCCTCTTCTCTGTCTATACTTACATGGAGAGTATCTCTGAATTCAGACGCCCAACCTTATTTGTAGGATGACCCTGCACAGAGTTCCTTGCCAATGTTGTTTTGTTATGCCCAAAGTCAAGGCCCTGGAGAGACCACCAGAGACAAGGAGGTAGCAGAATGCAAAAGCAAGGTTTATTGATAGAGACGAGCTAGCTCATGAACCACTCCAGATGTCCATTACACCAGAATCATGCAGGAGGGTTGATTAGCAGCAGGAGGGGCTCCTTTTATATCCCAAGGCTGTGAATTTGGTTCAGGTGAGGATAATGGTACTAGTCACTAGCTAATTGGCTTGTGCTAGGGGCTTTCCAGACTAGGGTGGGGGTACCTGGTAACAACATGTCAGGCTTTTGATTAGTTAGAACCAAGGTGAAAATCAGTTTTATTATTATTATTTCTTCCTGTCATGTTTGGGCTAGTTTTGTGCAGAGTTCCATAGCTCATCCTTCGGGTATGGTCAAGCTGTCCTGGTTCCGTTTGGAATGTCTCCTATAGAGGGGGGAAGCCCACCATCAACCCTGGAATGTGCAGCTGGCCCAGAAATGATGGTGGTGTATTTTGACTAGATCATTTGGTGTTGGTGGTCAAATAGCATGGCCAGGGTGCTATGGATTCTGCAGTTGGAACTTAGGTCATGCTTCCCCTCTGTAAACAGCAGTTTCTAGCTATGGTCTCTGGGAACTGGGTGAGAGACTCTTTCTCAGGGCTCTGTCTGCTTTAGTTTAGCATAGTTCTCTAAAATGGAAGACTCCTTTTAGTCCTGGACCCTACTTGGATCATCCAGGTGTCCAGCCCATTCTCTCCTAGAACTGGGCAAGCTCCAACCAGGAATGTGGAACTGAACACTATTTTGTCTCTATGGCTACTAGAATACAAAATGGCATTTCTTGAGCTAAGCTTACTTTCTTCAGTTTGACTCAGGGCACAAGTTGTGCTCTTGCATCTCATATGATAATTAAGTGCTGTGTCATGACCATACATTCCCTTCCCACCTATAACCCGAAGAAGCCTTATCCCTCTCTCACCCCCGGGACACCACCCTCAACATCCTAGCCTGAGGACAGGATATTTGCCCTCTTTTCTTTCCTTCTTTCTTTCTTTCTGAACCCAGGTTTCCCTCTTTTCTTTCTTGGTTTTATTTTCAGTTTCCACCTTGAGAAGCGACTCATAATTATTTTCAGACAACTGAAGCCTTTCCATGGTGGCAAATCAGAATATTGGCCTAAGGTCCTTCTACCTATTGCTTAAATTCTAGTTGGTTTTAATAATTAAAAACCTGGAGTCAAATATGGGGGTAAATGCTGAAAAGTTAGAAAAGTAAAGGAGCCAGGCTCTACAGAGACTTCTTAAATCTACTGAACTCCCTAGTGGAAGGGACTGAAATTCTGTCTCCACCCACTTTATATTCCAGCCTCCATCTTCCTAGTGCTGGGGTTAAAGGTATGAGCCACCACCACCACCACCGCCACCATCACCACCACCACCACTACAACCACAACCACTACCACCACCTCCTGGCTCTGTTTCTCTTTTAAAAGATCTAATCTAATCTCATGTAGCCCAGGATAGCCTGGAACTCTTGATCTTCCTGCTTCTATCTCCCAAATCCTGTGATTAAAGGTGTGCGCCACATGGCGTGCTTATGGCTTGCTCTGCCCTCTACTCTTCAGGCAAGCCTAGTGTGTTAGAGTACAAACAAAATGTCGTCATACCTACCTCTTTCTGGATATGGACATATTGACTAGATATAGGCAATAATTTTTTCATCTGTCATAAAAACCTAATAACAGTGGAGTCAGTTAAAAATCTAGGATGGTTGCTAGTTTCACATCTGTGAGCAGGCTTGTATCTAGGACTGTGGAGCGCCTGGGAAATGTTTCTCTTTCGATTTGGTGTTCCCATACTTTCTGTCACACAGGAAATTCTGCTTCTCACTAGCTATACCTTCCTCTTTCCTCACCTTTTAATAATAAATGAAAAGGAGGTATAGTAGCTTTCTGTGACAGCAGCCTGTCTTAGCAGCTGAGGCAATTATAGCATCAACTGTCACCAGCTGCCCTTTCTCTGGACAGAAAGATCAGGAATGAGGGAGAATTCTCCACTCTCTGTTTCTTATTTTAATCGCTTAAGGACCTTCTTGTTTCTGTCTACTCTCTTCTTCTAAACTGTATAAATATCCTGTAAATATGCTTGCTGCACAAAAATGTGGGAGTCAGAGACGGAGAGGACCTGCTAATCTAACACTCAGTAAAGTCTGCACAGATCATGTGTCTGTGAGTAAATCTGATTCCAAATTTTAGAGTCCAGTTTTTCAGCTGCTGTTTCCCTCTGCCCTACTTTAACCTCCATATAGGCACATATGTGCTTGTCTGCTCCCTGTATAGTGCATAGGGCTGTACCCTTGTGGACATCTCCTCTCATTTTCTCCTCTCTCAGAAATGACAGTCTTGTCTGTGGCAGCCTGGGAGACCCAGAGCTTAAGCTCTAGCCTAGTATATCCTCCACTATTATTCACATAGCTCTGGCTCTTGCAGCCTTCTGAAATACAGATACCTTCCTCTTCTTCTGCACCCTTGTTATTTTCTCTTGCCTTGTAGCCAGCCTGAACACCTGCATGGTGTCCCACTTTGCTAGTCTCTATTTTTCTTCCTCCACAGACTTAGATTTTATTATAATATATTGGCCTCAATACAAATCAAGGGCCAAAGTAGGAAGGCTTCAAAATTCTCACAAATCAGTAACAGCTACTACTACTGGAAACAAATGGTCTCCACATTTCTTATACCTAGACTTTTTGCTATATTTAAAAAGTCTCATCAATAAGGTTTTACTTCTCTACTCTTAAAATTCACTTATCTTTTTGTTTTCGTTTGCACTGTGATCTATATTTTAAGGTTGTGCTGTAAACTCTTATCTAGGAATTTGGAAGATGCTCTTAAGGCATGGTTTAAAAACTATATAACCCATAACAAAGTATGTTTCTCACAGAAAGTTACTTTCATCTATTTTTTGAGAAAGATGAAAGTTTATGTGTGTATGCTAGTGTGTCCATAAATGCTTTAAGTATTAAATATAACATGGAGATGAAAATGGATTGGGTATTTTTGTTGTCTTTGCTGCCACAAGTCACTATGTAGCTACCTTGATGGCTGGATCTCAGAATACATCGCTTAGCTCTCTGGTCCCTGGATTTGGATAAGTAGGAGATTAGATGTCTTTATGGTGAGGATAACATTAAAATTGTTTTAGGATGTTCTATTTTATTAAAAGCTGCCTTTAATATTGGGTCTTAGAAACTTTAGGTCTCCCCTTGTCTAGAGTCAAGCTTGTTTTAACAGCCTCCTCTATGTCCCCTGTCAGGGTAGCACATAGAGAACTATGAACAAAATGGTACAGTCAAAAATTATACTTGGTTTTTGTGAACTTTCTACATGTCAAGATTTATAAATTTGATTCATTGGATCTTCTTAAAAAAATTTGAAATCTAGGAGAAATAGTAACTTAAAACTGGTGACATGTGGTTGGTAGTTAAAAACCTATGCATAGATAATCTTAAAGAAAACCTCTGGAAAGATTCTTTTGGTGGGGAGGGATACAAGCAACATGTGGATTTAGGCAGCTACATAGCTGGCAGTCATATTTGTTAGGGTTGGAGAAGACTGATGGCATGTCACTTTATTGCCATTTTGATTAATGGTTACAGCATGGAATGGGCCTACTAAGGAACAAATAGTAGGTCTTCAATCTATTTTGGATTAAAATGAATTTTTGCATGATAATTCTTGTCTCATTCTAAAAGGAAAGTTTGTAAATAAATCTGAGGTATTAAGATTAAGTAGTTCACATTATTAGAGTTGGTTTTGCCTTAAGTGGATTATGATTGTGCCCTGTTTTTTCCATCTTGAAATAAAAAGGAGTACACTTTTTTAAAAGATTTTAAAGCTTTTTAAAGAGAAAATGTTGAAACTTTACAAAAAGAACTATATGTATATTAACAATGAACTTTTAAAAATCTTTACACAAATGGTTTTCAGTTTAGTGTTTTTACAGGATTTCTGAGCTTGCCAATTATGTGGTCTTTGACCCTTGTGCCCTTTCTTAGATTCTTTTTCTTTTTTGGTTTTTCTTGTTTTACTTCAATGTGATAAGTTTTGTTAATCTTATTATATTTCATTTGTTAGTTTTTATAATGAATGAATATAAATCTAGACACTAGGGTAAAGGTTAACAATTTAAGGCCCAATCTTGTGAAAGCTACACCTCTGCCTTCTATTTATAGAAATAAATCTTTCTGGCAGCTAGATTTTATAACCTAAGAATAAGTTTTATTTTTAAAACTTAAAAATGAGTTTTAAGATATTAAAACTAAACTGTTTGTAATGCCATAACTTTGGATTGCCTTGTTATATCTTAGGGCTACAACTGGACACTACAGACTGAAATATTCCTTCTAATCCTCTTGTTTTACTTACACTGATAGGCTTTAAAGGAACTGAGGAGGGTCCCTAACCTCCATACAGGAATTGATAAAAATGCCATTTTTACAACTGAAAAGAGACAGCTGAGTGAAGTTGACAGACAAGGCTGCAACACAAGGCTATGCTCCAAGTTCAAGCCTTAGCAGCTGAACTGAAATGACCAGGGCCCCTTAAAGTGATCAAGAGAATTCTACAGCCCACAAGGCACCACCCCACTGGAGCTTAGACCATGTTAACTCCACCTGGAGCCTGCTTCAAATGTGGGTTTACTGGTCACAGTATTGTCCTGACTCTTAGTCACTCATGAAGCCATGCCCGGTCTACCAACAGCCTGGACACTAAGATCAGAATGCCCAACTTCATTTCTGGTTTTATCAATTTGCCTAGATGCCCTATACTGCACCATAGTGGTCCAGCCTCATCTTATTGTCATGTGATATTCTTCTAATCTTGGCTGACAGAGGAATGACTATGTCTAGATTTGGTGACTCCCATTCCTTGCTCAGAGGTTAGGGTGATGCTGCAGGTAGCAGGAAAGTCCATTTACTTCCCATTGGTCTCTGGAGCTACATATTCTGTTTCAACCTCTTTATTGGGTCCCACAGTTCCTTTGCCAGTTCCTCTCATGTCAGACCCCCTTCTTTCCCATTTAAGAGAAACCTGGGTCTGCTTACATAGTTAGAAAGCTGATTCACTTCTCTTCATTTACTTACCCTTCTCAGTTCTGAAGGTATTTTATGATTTGGGTACTAATATATTTGCCACTTAACATTCCTCTCACTCTTCAGAGAGGGTATGAAAGCCACCCACCCTTTTCCTAGTGTGGTTAGTACGAGTTCAGATGTCTTTTTGTTTTATGATGTTCTGTTTTATTGGAAAGCTGACTTTAATGTTGGGTCATGTCTCTCTCCTCTTGTCTAGTTTCAAACATGTTTAAAATATCCACCTGTTCTAGTTGTTTTACAGAGACCAGCAGGTTCATGTACAGGTCCACCCCTACTGCAAGAACCTCAGGGCTTCCATCAGATATGCCAGTTCCTGTTTACACAATGAAGTATTACTCAGCAGAAAAAAATGACACCTTAAAATTTTCAGGAAAATTGATAGAACTAGCAAAAAAATTAAAACACCCTTACTGAGGTAATACAGACCCAGAAAGAAAAGCGTGATATGTACTCATTCATAAGTTGATGTTGGACATAAAGCAAAAAATAACTAGGTTAAAATTCACAATCCCAGAGAAGCTAAGTATCAAGAAGAACCCTAAGAAAGACATCCATGGTTCTCCCTGGGAAGAGAAAATAGATAAGATCTCCTGAGTGAAATAGAAGCAACGGAGTGGGAGATGGAGAGGTAAGGGGAGGTGGGAAGAGAACACTAGAGAAACTTGAACAGGATGATTGAGTTGGGGGACAGAGAGATAAAGCCAAGAAACAAATAACTTGATAGAGGTAGTTATTATGATGTTAGAGAAAAATCTGCTGCTAGAGATATTTCCAGGAATCCACAAAGATTACCAGACTAAGAATCCAAGCAATCAGAGAGGGTTCCTAATGTGGCATTTTCCTGTAATCAAATTGATGATTACCCTAATTGTCATCATAGAACCTTCATCTTGCAACTGATTAAAGCAGATACAGTGATCCACAGCTAAGCACTGGGCCAAGCTCCCAGTGCAATTGAAGAGAGGAAGGAGAGATTTTATGAGTAAAGGGGTCAAGATTATGATGGGGAAAGCCATACAGACAGCAGAGCCTATATACTGTGAACTCACTGACTCTGATGGCCAGCTGGAGAACTTGCATCTTGCATGGGATTGAAATAGGACTTCTGAGTGTGGATGACTGTCGTGTAGCCTGGAAAGTGTGAGGGTCCTATGCCATAGAATCAGAATTATTTATTATTATTATTATTATTATTATTATCTATAAAATATTTTTTCACACCCAACACTGCTCCATCTCCCTTGCCCAGCCTCTGTCCACCCCATTCCCCAATTCATTTTCCAGGGAGAGCAAAGCATCTCAAGGTGAGTCGGTTTGGTCTGGTACATTCTATTGACATATGAACAAGTTCCTTGCCTCAGTATCATGGCTGCTTTGGGGAGCTCACATGTTCTGAAATGACAGGTGAAATCTGGATTCATTCCTAGTGATTGAGCTGACTTTTTACAGCCTATTTTCAATGGAGTGATGCTTTGCTCAGCCTTGATGCAGGGGGTGGGGGGTCTCTTGATCTTGCCTCAGCTTAGTATGCCAGACTTCAGTTGTTCCCTATGGGAGGCCTTGCTCTCTCTTAAGAGTGGGTTGGAAGTATGAAGTGAGGAAAGAGGAAGGGTGAAAGAGAGGAGGAACTGTGGCTGATATGTGAAATAAAAAGAAAACTGAAATTTTAAAAATGTTGTCCTATATTTAATGCTTAATATTTTTATATTTGAAAAAAATTTCAAATAAATATTATATTCACAGTTTCAAAACAAAGAAAAATAAAAAAATAGAGTTTTTAAGAATATATTCTACTACACATAAAATCATAGCCATGCATGATTTTCATTTGTGTTTGCAAACAGCAGAGGGAGATATTGAACTAAAAATTAAGATTCTCCACTGTTTGCACAATGATTTATAAATATTTGATATTGAACTTGAGCTCTTAAGAAAATACTTGCCTTTATAAATATTTCATGATCTGTAATTAGTTGTAATGCCATTTTTATAATTCTGTAATTAATGTAATTATACTAATATGACATTTGAGAATTCATTTAATATCCCTCACTCCTTTTTGTCTTTTTCTCAAGACAGTTTTTGTTTGTGTAGCCCTCACTTTTCTAAAACTTGTCCTTGATACCAGCCTGGCTTCAATCCCAAAGACCTGCCTGCCTCTGCCTCTCAAATGCTGGTACTAAAGGCCTGTACCACCACCCGAATAACAACTCCCTTTTAAAAATTATATGACTTGATTTATTTTTCATTAGAGTATGCTGGTGTAATAATGCAAAAATTTACCATATCTAAACATGAAAGTGTTACTTGCCATTTGCTAGATGTGAGACTACACTTTGTTTTTCTATTTAACTTTTATCTTTTGCCTGTTCAATGAGTATAAACTTTTCCTAATGTTGTTGTAGAGTATAATATATAGAATTTAGTAGCTGTTCAGCAACACAAATCCCTTTTGAGATGGTAGCACATGTGTATTTTCGCAGAATTTTACTATGTCTAAAATTTTTTAAAGTGCTAAGTAAATATATTAAAGAAAAAAACAAATAAACAGTTAATTAATAGCCCTATAAAAACTGCTAGCCACAGAGTGATGCTCACAGGGGAGCTGTCACCATTATTAATATATCATGTGGTGGGCATGAGTGGAATAGAGCTTGTCTGAGGTCTTAATGGTGGGAGAGCTTCCCCTCTTCCTTAGCAGTTGCAACATTCAGGAAAACAGGTCCTGTACCTCCCTAGGAAGTGCAGTGGAGCCAATCCTGTCATAAGGGATGTGAGAGATCTAATCTCAATGTTGTTAGTTTGGGAGAGGTGCCCCCCTTACTCATCTGTCATGTGGCAGCATGAGCAAGGAACAGATATCCCCCAAAAAATGCCCAAGGCAGGTGAGACAACTGTCCCTGCCCCTTATTGGCTGCAGCACTCAGGAGATGCCCCTCTGCCCAGGCCTGGACAACACAGTAGAGCTCACACTGAAGATGTTGATATGGGGGATGTGATCCCGAGACCATGGAAACTGGAGAAGTGATCTTGATGCTTACTCCTTGTTGCAAGAGGTAAACTTACCAGGATAACACCTAAGATGAACTCTGGTGAGGTTCAACCAGAGAGCTCAACCAGGTGGTGAGGACAAGGGAGAAGAGGCATGCTGACCAACACTGCAATGATTCAAGCTCAGAAATGAGGTTATGAGTTGGCCCACTCCAACATCCACCCCAACTGTGATCTGCTGGAGCACATAAAGTGATATATCCTGTAGACCCAAAGCCACAGATTTCTACAACACAGAACAAAATCAGGATAACCAATGGATTTTTAATAAGGGTTCAGCATCAATAGTGTAGCAGAAATCAGAAGCTTCAAATAAGACCAATGACTCTGCAATGTACACATTTTCAAGTAAAGCTATATTTACTTGGATAAAAGGGTTTATTGCATAACTTACCCTATCATACTATAGCTTCCATGATGATATTGATTATTTTATTTTATTATTTTTCCTTTTTTTCTGCTAAATTATAATTTTTGTGGTGGGCAGATGAAAGGGCAGAAGGTGGACACTAAGGGATGGAAAAAAGAATAGGATGAAGATGTATGCTGTGAAAGACACAGTAAGAGAAAGAAAGGAAAAAAGATAATTTATATGACATATTGTATAAAAAAAATAAACATCATTCATTTTTGTCTTAAAACATTTTTTTTGATATTTTAGCTTTTGTTGTTTCTGCTGTTATTTTTTAAATACCTTAGTAAGTGTCATTATAATACATATTACCTCACAATACATTTTTTTTAAAGAAAGCAATGGAGAGTTAATTCTGATTATAAATAAATGTAGTTTTTGAAGAAGGCTGTTAGGTTACTTCAAATTGAAATATGTGATCAGTTTCAATTACAGTGACATTATGACAAACTTTGATGTTTCAACTGGCTAATACCAGTCAGAAGAACTTTACTACTTTAATATAGGTCAAGAACTATTTTAGAAAGAATTACTAAAATCAAATCTCTTATACTTATGTCTGATTTTTTTTTATTTACTTTAAAATGTTGCAATATGACTTAATAAATGATTGTACAAATAATCATGATAAAAATATGTTATTTCCCATTAGTAGAAAAATAAAATTTCTACATTGTAAATTAAATTATAAGGCATGTAATAATCAAAGGTTGTTCCTAAAACCTTCTAAATCAAAATAGATATGTTAACAGAGATACATCCTTGACACGGAAAATTAAGGGTTATTTCAAAGAACAATAGATTAATAAGAAGTAGGAAAACTTCATTACCTGAAACTCAGGCCCATGTCCAGAGAAGAATCAGAGGTGAGCAGCTCATTGGCTGCTGGTGCAGAGAATCCCTCTCCAGAACAGGTTCACACCCAAGGTTCTGATCTCAGACTCTTGTTAGCAGACAGGCCCTAAGATTTAGCTGGAAGGGGCCTTGCTCAGGGACTCCTAATAGAAGAGAACCTCCCATGGGCAGGCCCTTGCATCTAGGGTAAATTTCTTTATCAAAGAAGAATTGAGGTCTTTGAAACTCAGACCTATCTCCAGAGTAGAATAAGAAGTGAGTAGATTCTAGCTCTTGGAATGCCCAACTGGAGAATCCCTCTCCAGGCCAGGGTCACTCCCAAGGTTCTGATCTCAGACTCTTGCTAGTAGACAGGCTCTAGGCTTTAACTGGGAGGGGACTTGCTCAGCAAACCCTAACAGAAGGGGACCTACTATGGCCAGGCCCTACATCCAGGGCAAACTACTTCATTATAAATGGACTGATGCCTTTTAAACTCAGAGCTCTGTTCAGAGCAGAATCAGAGATCAAACAGACCCCCTGCTAAGGACAGATAGGAGGCACACAAGCCCTCTAGTCACATTTGACTAGAGGCTGACTAAGTGTGAACCACTGAAGCCATGGGCAGATGCCAGTGCAAGAATACATATAACAATATAAAGAATAACAAGGCAACACCAGAAGAAACTGGTGATTGTACATCACCAAGACCTGAACAAAGAAATAAAAAGAAAAAAAGAATAAAACAGCAGCAAAACAACTTATGAAGATTATTAAAGCCTTAAAAAAGGATATAAAAAATTTCCTTCAAGAAATACAAACAAAAAATTGAAAGAGATGAACAAAACCTTGAATGAAATCCAAGAAAGAAAAACCAAAAAAATGAAAGAAGCATTCCAGGAACTAAAAATTGAAATAGAAGCAATAAAAAAGGTACAAGATGAAGCAAAGGTGGAAAATGGAACATCTGCAGAAAAGAGCTGGAACTACAGATACAAGCATAACCAACAGAATTCAAGAGATGGAAGAGAGAATCACTGGAGTGGAAGACTCAATAGTGAAAACAGATATACATCAGTCAAAGAAAACACTAAAACAAACAAACAAAAAAAAGCCATAACACAAACATTCAGGACACCATGAAAAGACCTAACCTGAGAATAATAGGCATAGAAGAAGGAGAATACCATCTCAAAGGTAAAGATAATGTATTAAATAAATTCAGAGAAGAAAACTTTCTCAACCTAAAGAAGGAAATGCCTCTAAAGATACAAGAAGCTTTTGACCTCAAAAAAAGTGTGCTCACCACAAAATAATCAAGCCACAAAATATACAGAAAAAAGAAAAAAATTTAAGAGCTGCAAAGGAAAAAGACCAACTTATTTATAAAGGCAGACCCATCAGAATTACTCAATGGAATGGCTATTCAATGAAAACAATGAAAGCAAGAAGGTCCAGGTCAGAAGTTGTACAGACACTAAAAGAGCATGGCTACCAACCTAGACTACTATACCCAGCAAAACTATCCATCACCATAGATGGAGTAAATAAGATATTTCATGACAAAGTCAAACTTAAGAAATACTTATCCACAAATCCAGCCCTTCAGAAAGCATTAGAGGAAAGACTTCAACCTAAGGATCCCAGATACACTCATGAAACCACAAACAATCAATAATTCCAAAGAAGAAAGCCCTAAGAAAGGAAATATGTACAAGCCATCACCAAAAATAACAGGAAATAACAATCAATGGTCACTAATATCCCTTAATATCAATGGACACAATTCACTTATAAAAAGACACACACTAACACAATGGATAAAAAAAAAACAGAAGCCATCCTTTGCCTGCATACAAGAAACAGACCTCAAACTTAAAGACAGACACAGACTCAGTGTAAAGGGTTGGGAAAAGATTTTCAAATCAAATGGCTCTAAGAAACAAGCTGGGGTTGCCATTCTAATATCTTACAAAGTATACTTCAAACTAAAATCAATTAAAAGAGACAAGGATAGACATTACTTATTCATCTCAGGAAAAATTGATCAAGAAGAGATTTCAGTCCTAAATATTTATGCCCCTAATATAAGGCCACCTATGTATGTACAAGAAACACTACTAAAGCTCAAATCCCATATCAATTCTCATATCCGAATAGTAACAGATTTCAATACCCTATTGTCACCCTTGGATAGGTCAATGAGACAGAGGTTCAACAGAGAAATAAGGAGTCTAACAGAAGTTATGATGCAAATGGTTTTAATAGACAATTACAGAAGCTTCCACCCAAACAAAAAGGAAAAATTATTTCTGAGCATCACAATGAACTTTCTCTAAAATTGATCATGTAATTGGTCATAAAGCAAATATCAACAGATATAAAAAATGAAAATAATCCCTTGTATCATATCAGACCACCATGGCCTAAAGTTAAGAGTTCAACAATATCAAAACTCACAGAAATCCTACCAACTCATGGAAACTAAATATCACTCAACTGAACCACCTCTAGTTTAAGGATGAAATTAAAAAATAAATCAAAGTCTCCCTAGAATTTATCAAGAATGAATCCACAATGTGCTCAAACTTATGGAACATGATGAAAGCAGTCTGAAGAAGAAAATTCATAGCATTAGATGCTTATATGAAAAATATAGAGAAATCCATAGCATTAGATGCTTATATGAAAAATATAGAAAAATCCCACACTAGAGAACTAATAGCACAGCTGAAAACCTTAGAACAATTACAAGTAAACTCACCTAAAAGGAGTAGACTTCAGGAAATAATCAAACTTAGAGCTGAAATCTATAAAACTAAAACAAAAAGAACAATACAATGAATCAATTAATCAAAGAGTTGGTTCTTTGAGAAAGTCAACAAGATAGATAATACCTTATCCAAACCAACAAAAAGCAGAGAGAGTATCCACATAGACAAAATCAGAAATGAAAAGGGGGACATAACAACAGACCCTCAGGAAATCCAAAGAATTATCAGGTACTAAGCTCTCCAAAAATAGGCAACTCTCCATTGACACTGACAATATGTGGAGCCTCAAGAGGAAGGTTCAGACTATGTTTCTGTGCATGGACTTGGAGCTCATTCGCTCCAGAGGAAACCTAACCCAGTCTTGATATTAGGATGAGGAAAAATCAGACTTGCCTGTCGTGGATGCTGAGCTAATCCACCTTTGGACCTTTTGCCCTTTTGGGGAGAAGGGAGGGGGAATGGAGAGGAGGGAGGGTGAAGGCTGACAGGAAGGGTTCGGAGGGGAATAGGAGTTGGAACCAGAGGATACATGGTTTAAAAAAAGAGACCTTATTCTGTAAAAATAAATAAATAAAATAAAATAAAAAAACAAAACAAAAGCTGGAGAGATTGCTTTGTCCTCTGATATTTCATGCTGATTTTATTAAATATAATATATATCACCACACTCAATAATTGGGGAAATTGAGTTTGAAGTAATCTAGTATCTCATCATATCAGAAGGTTCTTACAAACTCTCAATAGAGAAAAGCGTAAAAAGTATACATATGTGAAGCCTACAGACACACAATGACTTTTAGGGAAGATATTCCCAGTTGTTTTAATTGAAGTTTCTACTATTGTGAAGAGGCACCATGAAAAATGGCAAATCTTACAAAGAAAACATTTAATTCTAGTAGTTTTGTTACAGTTAAGAGTTTTAGTTCATTATTATCATATTAGGACATGACAGCATGCATGCAGATATGATGTTGGAGAAGTTTCTGACAGCCATCAGGATCTAGACTGACTACCACATTGAATAAAGCTTTGGTAAAAGACACCTTAAGCCTGACCCTACAGTAACACACATCCTCCAACAAGGCTACACCTACTCAAACAAAGCCACGGCTCCTAATAGTGCCACTGATTTGGGGGACATTTTCCTTCAAACTATACACCAGTGTTGCAATACTGATACTTTTATCTTGAAATACACAATGGCAGTCAATTTTGGATCTAAACTTCACTCAACAAAATGAGACTGTAAACCTCACCAACTATACTTGAGTGGATAGGACATATACCTTAATGAAGAATCTGCTACTTCTATAGTCCCTTAACCAGTATAATTTCAAACTGCATTCTGAGTAGTTATCATTATATCTATAATATCATCTAATAAGATTCTTTTTTTGTTTGTTTTTGTTTTTTGTTTCTTGAGTTATCCTTTTTTCTGCATACTTTATTATTACTATTATTATTATTATTATTATGAACAAGGAAGTCATGTTTTCTATCCCTGTATATCATTGTTCGAGGTCCCTTTCTCCTCCTGCCACATGAGGTCATTTTTTCTTCTCCACAACTCCCCATACCCTCCCTGGGCAGGCAGCAGACAGTCCCATGGTCCCACTGATACAATATTGCTTAGTTCAGTCTCCACTCCTGGCAGATCCAGTTTTGTCCCCTCTCCCTCAAGAGTGAGTCAGGTATTCCTTTAGGTGGAGTGGATTCCGAAGAGTCAGTTCAGGGTGTTTCTGATCCCAAACTGTTCAGTGGCTGTGGTTTGCCGCTTGGGCATGCTTGGCTTTTATCTTGTTTGTTTGTTTAGAGACCACTAATGAGTGAGTACATCCCCTGCTTATCTTTCTGAGTTTGTGATACCTCGCTCAGAAGGATATTCTCTAAGTCCATCCATTTGATTGCAAATTTTAGGATATCATTTTTTTTTACTGCTGAGTAGTACTCCATTGTGTAGATGTACCACATTTTGTTAATCCATTCTTCAGTTGAGGGACATCTAGGTTGTTTCCAGGTTCTTGCTATTACAAATAATGCTGCTATGAACATATTTGAGCTAATGCCTTTGGAGTATGACTGTGCATCATTAGGGTGTACACACAGAAGTGGTATTGCTGGGTCCTTGGGGAGATTGATTCTCAATTTTCTGAGAAACCGCCATACTGTGTTGAAAAGTGACTGAACAAGCTTACACTCACAACAAAAATAGAGGAGTGTTCCCCTTTGCCCCACATCCTCTCCAACATAGGCTGTCATCTGTGTCTTTTATCTTAGCCAATCTAACAGGTGTTAGGTGGTATCTCAAAGTTGTTTTGATTTGCATTTCTCTGATGGCTAAAGATGAAGAGCACTTTTTCAGGTGCCTTTCAGCCATTCGTAATTCCTCCTCTGAGAATTCCCTTTTTAGATCTGAACCCCATTTTTTGATTGGGTTATTCAAGGTTTTGGGATCTAGATTCTTAAGCTCTTTATGTATCTTAGAGATCAGTCCTCTATCACTAGTAGGGTTGGTGAAAATCTTTTTCTGTTCTGTAGGCTGTCGTTTTGTCCTATTGACATTGTCCTTGGCTTTACAGAAGCTTCTTAGCTTCAGGAGATCCCACTTATTGATTATTGGTCTTAGTGTCTGTGCCACTGGTGTGATATTTAGGAAGTGGTTGCCTGTGCCAAATCGTAGAAGTGTATTTCCCAATTTCTTTTCTATCAAGTTCAAAGTGGCTGGGTTCATGTTGAGGTCTTTGATCCACTTGGATTTGAGTTTTGTGCAGGGTGACATGCTCAGATCTATTTGCATTTTTCTACACACTTCCATCCAGCTATGACGATACAGTTTGTAAAATATACTATCTTTTTTCCATTGAATGTTTTGGGCCTCTTTGTCAAAGATCAGGTGTTCATAGGTTTTTGGGTTAATGTCTGGATCCTCAATTATATTCCATTGATCCACAAGTCTGTTTTTATGCCAGTACAAGGCTGTTTTTATTACTGTGGCTCTATAGTATAACTGGAAGTCAGGGATGGTGATACCTCCTGAGGTTCTTTTGTTGAGTAAAATTGTTTTGGCAATCCTGGCTTTCCTGCTATTCCAAAGGAAATTGAGTATTGTTCTTTCAAGGTCCAAAAAATATTGTGTTGGGATTTTGATGGGGAGTACATTGAATCTGTAGATAGCCTTTGGTAGAATTGTCATTTTTACTATGTTGATCCTACCAATCCAGAAACATGGGAGAGCTTTCCATTTTCTGATATCTTCTTCATTTTCTTTCTTCAGTGATTTAAAATTTTTGTTAAATAGGTCTGTTACTTCTTTGGTTATAGTTACTCCAAGGTATTTAATACTATTTGCAGCTATTATGAAGGGTAATGTTTCCTTATTTCTTTTTCAGCTCTTCTATCTTTAGTGTATAGAAGGGCTACTGATTTCATTGAGTTAATCTTGTATCCTACTACATTGCTGAAGGTGTTTATCAGCCATGGAAGTTTATTGGAAGAATTTTGTGGGTCACTTATGTGTACAATCATATCATCTGCAAATTTGTATCCCCTTAATATCTTTTCTTTCCCTTATTGCTTTAGCTAAAACTTTGAGAACTCTATTGAATAGATAAGGGGAGAGAGAACATCCTTGTCCAGTTCCTGATTTTAGTGGGATTGCTTTGAGTTTTTCTCCATTAAGTTTGATACTGGCTGTCGGCTTCTTGTAAATTGCCTTTATTATATTTAGGTATTCTCCCTGTATTCCTGATCTCTCCAGGGCTTTAATCATACAGGAGTGTTGGATTTTGTCAAAGGCTTTTTCAGCATCTAAGGATATGATCATGTGGTTTTGTTCCTTTAGTTTGTTTAGATAATGGATAACAATTATAGTTTTTTGTATGTTAAACCAGCCCTGCATTTCTGGGATGAAGCCTACTTGGTCATGGTGGATGATAATTTTTATACATTGTATGTGGTTTGCCAAAATTTTGTTGAGAATTTTTGCATCAATATTCATGAGGGAAATTGGTCTGGAATTCTCCTTCTTTGTTGTGTCTTTGAGTGGCTTGGGTATTAGAATAATTGTGGCCTCATAAAAGAAATTTGCCAATATTCCTTCAGTTTCTATAGTGTGAAATAATTAGAGGAGTAACGATAGTAATTCTTCTTTGAATGTCTGGTAGAATTCGGCGCTAAGCTTCTTATTACACACAAAACTGTTAAATATACATCTAACTGGTCAAAATGCACCAACAAAGTAATTTTGAAGTTTTCATTCTCAGTTGATGCATCTTTAATACAACTCTTGTACCTAAAGCCAAGAAAACATTGCGAAAGAGGGGAAGAAAAAGCTTGTAATAGTCTAAGGACAGTAACTCCTGCTGCTACATAGTGTCTTTTAGGAAAGACAAACTGTCAGGAAAACTGAACCAATGAAATTTCAGCAATATTGCTGCCTAAATAAGACCTGCATAAATTTACCAAACAATTGGCATGCCAACATAACTAAGGGAAAATTCTCTTTGTTTTATCTATTCAAACTTTGTCTCACCAAATACTCTAATATATCAATTGGTGGAGACTGTTTTCATTCAATCTACACTATGGAAAGAGTTAGGACTAAGGATGGGTTACCATAAATTATGCTAAAACTGACAAAAGAACAGAAACAGTATAGAACGATACTTATTTCCAATTAGATGATTAAAAGTTTTAATTTTAATAAGTTGGTAGGGATTTAAACTCTAGGTTCTTTG
>PVIH01010700.1:40738-73882 GCA_004025045.1 Sigmodon hispidus
GGAGTTGCAGAGAAGAAAAATGACCAGATGTGGTGGGAGGGGGAAGAGACCTTGAATAAGGATATACAGGGATGGAAAAAAAAATTCAGAGGGAAAGCTGAACACAAAGAAAATATATGTGTAGCAATCTTATTTGCATTTCCACCCTTGATAAGCCATGCTTATGATTCTTATCCTCTGTATAGTTATTGTTAACTCTCCCGCATTTTAAATTCTTTTTACTGTTTTTTTTTTGACAAATACAAAATAAAGAAGAAAAGAAAAAGAAAAAAGATTTAAAAAAAAAGAAGAAGTGAGTGTTATGGAATAGCTAAAATGCTTCTACTGAAAGAGCTGATTGTCGTATTTCCTAGCTTTGGTTTGCATCACTGTTTTAGGTCTTTCTGGGTTAAACAGTGGTGCAAGCCAATGTCAATGGACTTCAGATCAACAACATGGCATTTGACTGTCAACCTTATTTTAGCATAAAACATGTGACCTCTTTTTAGTTTTACATATTTGCAATCAGATCATATAATGTGTGAATAAAATCTAGGTTCTACTAAAAATTAATGATTTAGATGAGGTTTCAAGGCCAAAAGATTACCATCTTAAATACTCAACTATGTTCAATGGGTCAAGCAATTACATTTATCTCATACATTTTCTCAAATATATATTGACAAGCCAATGTTTTGCACAACTGATATGTACAAACATAATTATCATTTATTAAGATACAGGTGTATTGGTAAAAAGTTTACTTGAAAATTAGGTTATGTATATTGTTATTACCAATAAGTTATTGGACATGGTTGCACTTGCTTTCCAAGTATATCTCCAAAAAGCGATGCTTGGAAAATTTTATGGCCTTCTCACTTATTGGAATATGAATTATAATTTCAATGTTTAAAAGTGAAATTCAGCATGTATTGCAAAATACAGAAAAACAGTGATTAAAGCAATATTGTTCTTATGAATTTTTCTCAGTTTACTGAGAGTCAAATATAGATTATTATGATTTTCACACCACCATCAACTTTTTCTAGATTACTTTCCACTATTCATTTTCCTATCCACCCAAATTTGCAGAGTTTTAAATTATTAAAAAATTTTAATCCATTAAAACCAATTGGTCTACCCAAATATTGAATATTTTTGGATGTGTGGTCTTGCACTAGGGTAAAGTCAGTTAATCAGGAACTATACTCTTAGAAAAAAATGATCTTTGCATTTCCAAGCAGCATTATTGCTTTATTTATATATTTTTTATGTTATTTATGCTAAAATTTCAAAGGTTGAACTTTAGCCAAAATTTACTCATTCAAATTAAAATATATTTTATACAATGAAAAATATAGTCCTAAAGTAAGTGTTTAAGTTGATATTGGGTATGGAGTTTATAGAAAATATTTTTATTTATTTCACATTTTATTTTAATAAAATAAATATATTTCAAGACATAAATTGAAGAAAAATGAAGAAAAATATTAGTTTCAACAAGTAATATTAAATATTTATTAATTTAAATTAAATTCTTGCATTAGGGAACCTGTAAGATAATTTAGCAGGTAATAGTAACTTTATGCCATGCTAGGTACCTATATTCATTCCAACAAATTCTTAAACAGGAGTAAGGGATGGACCAATGCCAGAACTTCATTCTCTTATCATCATCTATAGCCTATAGTACATGTACAAACCATTAGACACATGTAAACACTAATAATAATGAAGCAACTATTTTTAAAGAATGGGTATGTTACTGCTTCTCTAGGCCAAAAAACCATCAACTGCCTACACTTCCTCATAGGGGAGTAGATAAAATTGTTAAAACTTATTTTAAAGCAATGCAAAAAGTATTTCTTTAGCATTTGCATAATTTTAATTTTATACTTATTTATATTGCATTTTAATAGCATTATTGCAAATTTATATAAGCTATGGAGTAAACAAAACAAGATGGTATGTATCTGGAATACACTGAATATTTTCTTCAATACAACTTTATCAGTACTTTCAAGTGATATTTATTTAAGGGCCATTGTTAAAACTTTTATTTCAAATGATAAAACCTCTACTGAATAAAGCTACTTTTGATCTTCATTCCTAAAGTGCCAGCAAGTTTCCATCAACAGAATTTATTTGTACCCTATTTTGTGTAAAAAAATGGTGCAGTTGTCTATCTCTGTAGTACTTCAGATTCCAGAGTTCACTCTTAAATTCTTCATTTTCAAACTTACATGTTATTACAAAATCAGTACACAAGTTTTCTGAAGTAGATAGTCCAGTGATAAGTTACTTTATCTATTTATTTTATTTTATTCTATTCTATTTTATGAGATATGGGCTTATTTAATTCAGGCTGGCCTTGAACTCACTATGTGGCTAACAATATCCTTCAACTTACTACTTGTCTTAGCTAGCTCTCTAACTATACAGTAAAACACCTCTGCTAAAAGATACTTGAAGTGAAAAGACTTTATTTCAACTGACAGTTCATCACCCATACCAGTTAGGTCAGAAACTCAAGGCAGAATTCTAGTGGCTGGAACTTATGCACAGACTATGTACTTTCACTGACTTACTGCTTCTTTCTTATACAGCCCAGGTACATCCGCCTAAATGTGGCACCACCCAGTATAGTCTGGGCTCTTCCACATCAATTACTAAATTAAAAACTGAGCCACAGCCTTTTCTACTGGCCAATCTGATAAGAGATTTGTCAGCTGAGTTTTCCCTTCCCAAATGACACTAGTTCACATCAAATTGACATAAACTAGTCAGCAAAGTGCCCCACCTCTAACATCTTACATGTAATCCTATATAAAGTATTCTAATATCCTTTCTGATGGTGTGATAAAACACTTTTACCAAAAGTGGCTTAGCAGGAAAAGGTTTAATTGACTTAAAATTTTATTTTATTGTCTGTCATTTCAGAAACATAAATGCAAGACCTTCACATTACATCCAGTCAATAGCAGAGAGGAACAGATATATTAATGCTGCTATTTTAGCCACTTCTCATGTAACTGCCTATGAAATAGCCAACTATGGGCTGTCTTTTCGTATATCAATAAACAGTTACAACAATCCCCCACAAACATAACCACTGGACTCCCCTATCTAGGCAATTCCATGATCAAGGCTCTCCTGAGACTTATGCAATACGGGCATACAAGAAGTGCTTTATGGGGGCTGGAGAGATGGCTCAGTGGTTAAGGGCACCGTCTGCTCTTCCAGAGGACCCAGGTTCGATTCCCAGCACCCACATGGCAGCTAACAACTGTCTGTAGTTCCAGTTCCAGGCAAAACACCAAGGCAAATAAATAAATAAATAAAGTTTTTTTTTTTTTTTTAAAAAAAAAAAAAAAAAAAAAAAAAAAAAAAAAAAAAAAAAAAAAAAAAAAAAAAAAAAAAAAAAAAACAAGAAGTGCTTTATAAATACTGCAAAATATTTCCTGAGCTATACCACCCTGGCCCTTGTTTTACTTTTTCTTTCTTTCTTTTTTTACTGTGATTTATCTTTGCCTTCTCATTCTACATATATTCCACAGGCATCCATTAGGGTCTCAAATTTCTCTAAATTTATCTTTCATCTATGTTTTAATTTTGGCAATTAAGATGGCTTCTGTTTCCTCCATGAGAGCTGAAAGAAGTGAGACTATTTATCATACATCTAATAAACAAGTAATGAGCTAACTTCATACTTCTCTAAAAGGACCCAACAAAAATAGGTTTATTTTTTCTAGCTACATAATATTTTCCATTAAAAAATAAGTTTATGTTTCCCTCTACCTATTAGAAATGCATACTCTGGAAATCAAAAGTATTGTTACATAGCATCTTGAAACATAACCTAATATATATGTGTATGTGTGTGTATAAGAAAGAGAGATATTATATATTACTTATGTATCTAATATACATTAGCCATGTATCTATGTCTTGCATTAATTTTGTACATCTTGGAGTTAATGAGTGTGTTCTTTACATGGGAAAAGGTAAGAAAACATATTATGCTGATTGGTGATTAACCTTTGATTCAAACATCAGTATTCTAGAACTGGAAAAATTGGAAAATATATTTAAGGAACCATTATTTTCTAGGAGTTATTAATATGTTCCCATGATTAGTGGTTTGGTAGCAAGTGAGGCCTAAGGGCAGGAGGCTTACCTAGAACCAAGACTGTTCTAAGGTTTATGTTTAGGGCTTAGCCATGAGTTGTCAAAATGTTTCATTGTGTTGAAATGTTACAGACTGTGGTGTAAACAATTCTTCTTGTTTCAGTTAAAAGTTATATAACAAGTGAACTTGGTTTCAGGGCTGGGAATAAGCTCAAGGTCTCAGTGATGGGAAAGCATTCTGCCACTGAGTCACACTCTCTATCCTAAATCATCTTAATTTACTTCATTTCTTTCCTCTTGTTAATTAAACATAATTATGCACTAAAATAGTAATATCTAGTCAAATCACAATATGCTTCTTAAACATTTGCTACTAGAAAACAGCTCTATGTTCAAGTTTGGCTAATTCTGGGTAATTGTGATAAAGTATACAGCACATACTTCTATTTGCCATGATAAAATTCTCATCACAGCCTTGCCTTTCTTTATGTTCTCTTGTTCTTTTTCTAAATCTAAAACAATACAATGATAAAACTATTTCCTCATTTTAAACTTTCTTTGTATTGATTCATTGTGTCTTTCACATCTTGCATTTTGATTTCTCTTATTTCTGTTCCCAATATATCTGCCCTGGCAGTGTCCCCCGGCCACCCATAAAAAATCTATAAGAAAAAAGGAAAAAGAAAAAAGAGGGGTTTATCTTTTCTTTAGAATTGTAGTGTGACATAGTGAGTCACACAATAAGAACTTTTATCCATGTATCTTTACTTGCAAGTGTTAAAGAATCACTGGACTTCTTGCCTTTTTGGGGGAGGGGATGGGGGATGGGGAGGAGGAAGGCTGAAGGCTGACTGGAAGGGGTTGTGAGGGGGGAGAGGGAGAGCAAGGGGGATATATGGATAAAAGAGATTTTATTTTATAAATAAAAGAAAAAGAAAAAAAGGATCTGGTTGAGGCATCTGGGAACTGCTACACTATCAATGCTGGACTGGACCCTCACTGGGACTCCTTTTTGCTTTTCGGCTGACACCCTCATTGGTCACAATTCTAATTTGTACCCATCCATCTGTATTATTAAGTAGTTGGTATTACGCAGCAGGGGCAAACTGAAACAGTGATTCTCTAGCTTTAGTCCAATAGCTCCTCTTTATCATCTTATTCCTCACCTCTATTTTTTTCCTGCCCTTTTGCTGTATTCCACTTCAATGCACACAATACCACCGACAAGGTAGAAGCACAATGGGTAGAGAAAACAATATAGAAGAATTGCTATAAATCCTTTGAAGACATGACTTAGTACCTGCTGCCAATCATTTCAGTAAGAGTTCAATTTTCACTCATTTTTTAGATGATTTAAGTATCACCCAACATTTTTAGTGAGATTTTCTTAAATGAGACCTAAGGTTATATATATGGCCTTTAGATTCTTTAGGTTAAAGTACAACTAAAGAAACTGTTTTGGGAGAAATAAATATTGCTTTTTAAAGTATTCATTTTAGAAACAAAATGTTCAGACATTTACAATATTTTGAAATAATTTCTTATAAACAAGTGTTTGGGGAACAAAAGAATATGAAGTCAGTGATTTCACAGAAAAATTTAAAAGTATTAAGTTTGGAAGAAACTAAAAATTTTTAAATATAAACTATTTAGAAAACCACTTGCTTTTTCAATAAATACAATTAAATCAGAACATCAAAATTACTGCATATGTAATATGATTCACTTGATTTGTGATATATCATTGTATATTTTAGGGTTTGAAATATAGCTTAAAAACCAAGGTCAACAATCTTATTTATTTAAATACCTTTGAAAATAATTGCATTTTGAGTATAAACCAGGATCTGTAAAAAGAGAGAGGTGCAGCTACAGTACCTAATGCTTAGCTTCATAAAAAGCATTAGCTCCAGGGGAACAAAATAATGACGCCTAAAACCTAGAGTCACACAGAAAGCTTTTCATTTATTTTTTAAAGAATAAATGAAAATAATTCTTTCTTTAGGGAATCAGTTTGAGTTAGCATTTAAATGTTAATTAGTAGCCTATTTTAACTCACAAGAGTCTTATGAAAGGAAGCAATATTCTGTGGATAGTCTACTTGTCATTTTAGTGTGTGTGTGTGTGTGTGTGTGTGTGTATACAGTACACTGCTGTGCAAAAAAATACTCTAACACTGTATAATTCAGCTTTCTTTCATAACAAAATGCATTTTAAGCATTTAAAACAACATGTGATTATTTGCATCAAAATTCATTTGTGCTCTACTCTGTACAAAGCAGCGAGAAGACTGTTTGCAGAAATAGGAGGAGTTGAACAGTCCCAAGGTGGAGCTGTCTCCTGTGTTATATGACACTGGCAGATTAAAGCACTTCTGATGGGGAAGGGCTTAAAGGCTGAGTCAAAAGCCAAGAAGTCTCTTTATTTACGCCTACCTCCCAGACCTTGGCAATCTGACTAATAACAAACTGAGCTAACTAGAAAGACTAGAAAGAGAGGAAGGAGAGCATTGCAGCAGTCCGGATCTACAACCAAAGAAAGCAAGAGCGAGCACCCCCAGCTCTGCAAAACATCTTGTTTATTTACTGTGATCAGTAGCTTGTCAATGGTTAACTATATGCAAAACAAAGTCAGCATAGCAGTGAAGTATGCCGTGAATATTAATTGGGAGAAAAAGGACTACGGCTTCAGGATGCTCCAGTGTGTGCTCTGCCTGCAATACTTTCAATGAAAATAAGTGCTCACTGTTTTGTCTTTGACCAGATGTTTCAACTTTCTGAAGCCATGGGACTTGACGAAAAGTGATATTTGAGAAGTAAGGGCACTGTGGTCGGTGTTTGCTTTTCAAATCATAGAACGGTTTGATTTTGGACACTTCTTCCTGCTGTGCATTTCAGATAGTGCCAGGAAGTGTCTGCTTTACAGGTAAGAGGAATGTTTTTGTCCTCTTCTTATATTGATGTTTGCATTATCATGAAACGAGTGGATTTTGATCTCTCTCTCTCTCTCTCTCTCTCTCTCTCTCTCTCTCTCTCTCTCTCTCTCTCTCTCTCTCTCTCTCTCATTTTCCTTAAAGGATACCCAGTTTCACTTTTGTTCACTGGCCAAGTTAACACTGTAGCAGATGCCTGTTCTCCTGAGCAAGGGACATTTAGTTCAACAGCTGGGTAGGAATAAGCACAATAAGCATATATAATAATACACCATTTTTTCTTTTTAGACATGTGGTTTGTGATTAAAAGCTGAATGTATGTGCTTCCTTCAGAAAAATTAAATGCTACAGTTGAATTTCAAGTATGGATCTAATATTAGACGATGCTTTGAACTTTGTATTACACTTTTATGAGGTTCTGTCACGCAAATATGCATTCTTTGATAATATGTTAATGGTGTTGTGACTATTTTTAGATTATGTTAGATATGTAAAATAGAAATTGATCCTTGGAAACTGTGTATATTTCTGAAAAGATTATAAATTCTTCCATGAACATTTTAAATAACATAAATTGCTTATAAGATAAAAATAAGCTGTTACCATCTGGAAAATATTTACTGTGTTCTCAGGATGCTATAGTTGATGAAATAAATCAAGCTCCTTGTTAGTAATTTATGAATTACTTAGACATTTTGTGAGCCAATTCACAAGCTGAAGGCTCCAACACAAGCTTCTTAGTTTTTAGCAGAGCACTCAGGATTTTTTACCATCAGTTTGTCTCCCCCAGGAAATGTAAAACCTCCTAACTTTCCCTAGACACGCAAAGCCTTTCTATTGCTTTGTTTCTTCATTTGCCTTTTGCTTTTCAGAAACTTTGATCTGTAAGTTTCCAAGGAAACAACATTTTTCAGAGACCAAAGATTACTTTCAGCCTTATTGACAAAATCTAGGATATTTTATCTGTTTATAAATTTTATTCTAATCAAAGTTATTATTTGTATGTTATCTACAAAACTGAAAACATTTATTAGTTGGTAGTGCTCTATAGATGTGAGGTATGCTGCTTGTCTTTCAATTTCATTTTGTTTATGGTCAAATATTTGAAGAAAGAAAAAATGTTTATGCATATTTGGAGGTTTATGTGTTTGCCATTGCAGTCATTTCAGTGTGAGGCTTTTTGAGAGTTACTGACTGACAGCCATGCTTGTAGTTTTGTGGGAAGTAAGAAACATGTCATATTCCTAAGATAGCATTTGGAGACAAGTTAGGCATATCCTGGAACATTTTTACAGGAGTGTAGTTTATTTCAGAGCTTGTTGTTTGAAAATGTATGCCGTAATTGAACACTTAATTATGTGATGGCATTGACTGTCCTACAGTCTGCTTAGTGTGTCCTTTGCAAGACATTAGCCAGATCTTTACAGGAAGATTTTGTCTTTTTTTGATTTTTTTGTTTTCTGTTTTTGTTATATTTTACAGGATATTGAAATGAATGTTAAAAATCGTTCTGTTGTTGTTTTTGTTGTTGTTTAGTTAAGTTTTACTTCATTCTTGCTGATATTAAAAAGTAGTAGGAAGTATCTCACATCTAAAAATCTAAAATAGATTGTGTGACTTTTTTGAAATATGGGTATTCTTAAGCATATACATTTGAGACTCAGAAGCCTGTACAAACTGCCTCAAGAAGAAGAGTCAAAACTGTGTATTTTTGGCATGCCAAGTTTTAAAACAAAAGACACCTCTTCCTTTATTTTTTAAAAATGAATTATCAGTATTATGAATTTATTCTGCAAAAAACATGACAATTTAAACAGAAATATGTTTGTATATATCTAATAAAATTCAGGCTTCCTATAAACATACATTTGTATACAAATACACATACAAGTAATACAACATTGCATAATTTGTTTATATTCAGTAATCTACATAATTTTATCTATTACAAAAATATGCAATTTTTGTATGTGTTTCTGGAATCTATTCATGGAGATTTGGTGCAAGGATGAAAAACATGAGGCAATTAACTTTTGGACACAATGAAATGCCTAGTTGACCATGAAGCAATTCTTTTATAAAAATCAGGATCCTTAGGGCTTATGATCACTTGTGCTAGTATAATATAATGGGCTTTAATTGTCCTAACTCTTGAGCAATGTACAAGTTTAACTTAACTAAACAGCCATCTCTAAATTCAATATTGGATCAAATACTAAAAGAATATGTAGATGCAGCAAGCTATTCATAGTTTCACCTGTCAGACACATTTCCCTGCTTTTACCCATTAAAATCCCTTGTTATTACATTTTTTACAGAGTCATATCCAATCATAGGACAACATGAAGCTGTGGATTCATCTTCTATATCCAGTTCTCCTTGCCTGTCTATCTTTACAGTCCCAGTCACCAATGCCCTCAGTCAGAGGTTCTTGTGACTCTCTTTGCAGCTGTGAAGAGAGAGATGGCATAATGCTAATCAATTGTGAAGAAAAGGGTATCAACAAATTATCTCAAATAAGTGTGCCACCATCAAGACCTTTCCATTTAAACTTATTAAATAATGGCTTAACAGTGCTTCACAGCAATGCCTTTTCAGGGCTTGCCAATGCACTCTCAATACACCTTGGATTTAACAACATTGCAGATATTGAGACTGGTGCATTTAATGGCCTTGGGCTTCTTAAGCAACTTCATATCAATCACAATTCTTTGGAAATTCTTAAAGAGGATACCTTCCATGGTTTGGAAAACCTGGAATTCTTGCAGGCTGATAATAATTTTATTACAGTTATTGAACCAAGTGCCT
This sequence comes from Sigmodon hispidus, assembly GCA_004025045.1. Lineage (NCBI taxonomy): Eukaryota > Metazoa > Chordata > Mammalia > Rodentia > Cricetidae > Sigmodon > Sigmodon hispidus. Next base: position 50,586 of record PVIH01010700.1, read on the forward strand.
TCAGCAAGCTCAATAGGCTGAAAGTGTTAATTTTAAATGACAATGCTATTGAAAGTCTTCCTCCAAACATATTTCGATTTGTTCCTTTAACCCACCTAGATCTTCGTGGAAATCAGTTGCAAACATTGCCGTATGTTGGTTTTTTGGAACACATTGGACGAATATTGGATCTCCAGTTGGAGGATAATAAGTGGGCCTGTAATTGTGAATTGCTGCCACTAAAAAACTGGTTAGAAAACATGCCTCCACAGTCTATAATTGGTGAAATTGTATGCAACAGTCCTCCAATTTTCAAAGGAAGCATATTGAGTCGCCTGAAGAAGGAATCTATTTGTCCTACTCCACCAGTGTATGAAGAACATGAGGATCCATCAGGATCTTTACTGGCCATAACATTTTCAACAAGTGACAGCCGCCTATCAAACAAAAATATAAGCGTTTTAAAACAGCCTACCAAAGCACCTGGTTTTATACCTTACCTTACAAAGCCATCCACTCAGCTTCCAGCACCATACTGTCCTATTCCTTGCAATTGCAAAGTCCTCTCCCCATCAGGACTTCTAATCCACTGTCAAGAGCGCAATATTGAAAGCCTGTCAGATCTACAACCTCCTCCACAAAATCCCAGAAAGCTGATTCTTGCAGGCAATATTATTCATACTTTAGAGAAGTCTGATCTGATGGAATACTTCACTTTGGAAATGCTTCATTTGGGAAACAATCGTATTGAAGTTCTTGAAGAAGGATCATTTATGAATCTAACAAGATTACAGAAGCTCTATCTCAATGGTAATCATCTAACCAAACTAAATAAAGGCATGTTCCTTGGTCTTCACTGCCTTGAGTATTTGTATCTTGAATACAATGCAGTAAAGGAAATATTACCAGGGACCTTCAATCCAATGCCTAAGCTGAAAGTTCTTTATTTAAATAACAATCTCCTTCAAGTTTTACCGCCACATATCTTTTTAGGAGTTCCTCTAACTAGAGTAAATCTTAAAACAAACCAATTCACCCATTTACCTGTAAGTAATATCTTAGATGATCTTGACTTACTGATCCAGATTGACCTTGAAGATAACCCCTGGGACTGCTCCTGTGACCTGGTTGGACTACAACAGTGGCTACACAAGCTTGGTACAAACACCATGACAGATGACATTCTCTGCACTTCACCAGGGCACCTTGACAAAAAGGAATTAAAAGCCCTCAACAGTGAACTTCTTTGCCCTGGTTTAGTGAATAACCCTTCCTTGCCAACTCATACTAGCTACGTTATGGTGACTTCTTCCACAGTGGCAACAGATACAGCTGGTACTATTTTAAGTTCTCTTACTGATGCTGTCCCTCTATCAGTTCTAATATTAGGACTTCTGATTGTGTTCATAACTATTGTATTCTGTGCTGCGGGGATTGTGGTTCTTGTTCTCCACCGTAGGAGGAGATATAAAAAGAAAAAAGTAGATGAGCAAATGAGAGACAACAGTCCTGTACATTTGCATTACAGTATGTATGGTCATAAAACAACACACCATACAACTGAAAGACCCTCTGCCTCTCTCTATGAGCAGCATATGGTAAGTCCCATGGTTCATGTCTACAGAAGTCCATCCTTTGGTCCAAAGCATTTGGAAGAAGTTGAAGAAAGGAATGAAAAAGAAGGAAATGATGCAAAACATCTTCAGAGGAGCCTGTTAGAAAGGGAAAATCATTCACCACTTACAGGTTCAAATATGAAATATAAAACTACAGAACAATCAACAGATTTTTTATCCTTTCAGGATGCAAGTTCATTATATAGAAATATTTTGGAGAAAGAGAGGGAACTTCAGCAACTGGGCATCACTGAGTACCTAAGAAAAAACATTGCACAGCTCCAGCCAGACGTGGAAGTCAACTATCCTGGAGCCCATGAGGAACTAAAATTAATGGAAACACTGATGTACTCAAGACCAAGGAAGGTTTTGGTAGAACAGACTAAAAATGAATATTTTGAGCTCAAAGCTAACTTGCATGCTGAACCTGACTACTTAGAAGTCTTGGAGCAGCAAACATAAATGGGCTGTTTGTGGGCTTTTGCAGAAATGCTGTGATTCTGTCTTAAGTCCCAATTTTGGAAATAAGTGCCTTATATGAGTGTCATCAATCAGAACTCAACACAGCAGGAAACTTATGGAATATAAAAAAGAAAGTGAAACTCAGGGATCGTTGAGGAAGCCATGGCATTATCTTTAGGCAATTTAGCCTGTTCCAAATAAAACAAGTTCTTGCAACTAATGCAAGGATTATAGTAGTATTTCTCCATATGGTTAAATGTAATTCACAGAAATCTTCTTAGGAACATAAAGGATTGACTATCTAAATAGCTCCAATTTTCTTGAATGCTTTATCCATGGCTGAATAAAATTGGATTTCTTCAGTTAAAAATATAACTGTATATATAAATATATAGAGTATGTAAGAGATGGATTCATAACCAATACATATGGCAGAAATTTGCATTGTCAAAGAAAATAAATTTTCTCATAATAAATGCAAACATAACTGAAACTTAAACTTATAGATGGCAATAGCAAATAAAAATGTAAATTTGTAATTATGTGGACCATTAATGATTCATAATTTTCAACAAAGAATCAATAAAAATATATCACTTCTAATATTACTGAATTAAAACACAGATCACAAATAGTTCATGTGGGATAAATAAAGAAATGTGTTAGTTTTCTCCACACTTTTTATACTTACATTCCTGATGTAAAGCTGCTGTGAAACTAAGGTATGTCATTTTGTTAAACAATGTAGTTGGGGGGTGGAAATTTTTCAAATGCTACTGAGATTATTCTGTAAATATGATTAGAGTACTTAGCAAATTTGCTTCTTCTCCTAGTGTTCATCATTAGTAAAACTGGATAACAATGACAGAAATGTGACTTTTGTGTCAAGTAACTCAAATGTATAAAATGAATAGTAAAGGTTATCTTATTTTTGCTGTCATATACTGATAGATGCCACAGATTAGTAGCAAAGAGGACTTCTACAGGTAAGTTTTTTTGTGTTGCCTCAGGAGAGGGACAAGTAGCTTTATTTTACAAGAAGGTATCACTAGATTTCTATGAATTATTTATTGTGTACAGTTTTGTATATTTTTGGTTCACAAAAATAATTATTCTTGGGTGCCTTTTAAGAAAATTAAAATTACTCTCACTATAATAAACTAAAATGAAAACTATTTTAAATGTGTTCTAATCAGTTACTCTGAGCTATGATTCAATCATGTCATGATTATCATCTCAGTATACTCTCTGCACATAGAAAAGAAGGATTCTGTTTTGGTGTGCACGTAAGAGCTTTGTTCAACACACACACGAGAGAGAAATACATCTTTGTTATTTCCCATGAATTACATGAACCCAAAATTACAAAGTTTACTTATTTATTTCTATTCATAATTTTAATTTTCATATGTTTACTTCCACTAGAACAAAGTGTTTCATCAATGTAATTGAGTTCTGTGTTTTTAATGAATTGAAATCTCAGGATCTTGTTGAGAGAGAGAGAGAGAGAGAGAGAGAGAGAGAGAGAGAGAGAGAGAGAGAGAGAGAGAGAGAGAGAGAGAGAGAGAGAGAGAGAGAGCATTTTGTATAAGCAAGTACTTTGTCAATTCTTTTAGCAATATATTTGAGCAATATCTGAGTATTCTGCCAGGTATTCCTCCACTAATCACTTTATCTTTCACTAATCATATTATCTCCCTAGTGTCAATCTTGTGAGTCCTGTGCCCAAAAGTTTAAAGACTAGATCTGAATCTTATACATAATCACACTCAATAGAATTAAACTGAAAATTATTTTTTACATGAATGGAATCAATACTTTAAAGGTTCATTGTAAATCTCTTTATTTATTTTCTAAAATTGGAAAAACCAATATGCTTTTGCTTTTGTTTGAGCATAACAATTTTTAGGTAGAATGCATGTACATAAAGAATGCATATTGTTTATGTAGAAAATTACTCTGTATATTAAACAATAATTTCTCCAAGGAAAGGGTTACATGTTACACTGAATAAAAGAATAAATCTTTTCTTTCAGAGCAGAAAATGTTGTCATATTTCTACCACTCAGTTGAGTTTCTGCAATATTTTTATTTCAATCATATTCATAAATGTATTAGCAAGGTTTAAAATGTTTCCATGCCTTGGGGACCTTTGGAGTGGATCCATGCATGCAAGAATATACATGCATGAAGAAAAACATGTATTCAAAGATATAAATCTTTTAATTGTAGTAATATTTTTATATCTCTGTGTATTTTTATTGATGAAGATAACAGTCTTAATTTTTCAATTTATAATCCAGAAGAACAAAATTATTTATGTAACTATGTTAACTATATGCATCAAGTTATAAATATCCCAAAGATTAAAGACAGTAAAACTGCATCTAACTTTAAAGGACATGACAATCATTACAGCTTTCAAAGGGTACAACTTAAGTAATTAAATGTTTCTTTCACAGGGAACATTCAATTGTGCTTCAATTTCCTGCTAATTATTGATTATTAATTAATATCTCCAGTGAGGTTTTACAATCTGTGTGTATATGTTATTACTTCATATTTATTTTATATTCTTGTTTCTTTTAAAGAGAATTAGAACTGTTGCTCTACTAGTATGAGATGTTAACTTGTTCTCTAAGCTAAAAGAGTGACTCAGAGGTTCAACTCTTATTTCAGGACTTCCATCTTTACAATGTACACTGGTCACCTAAGAGAATTTAATGACATAAATTTAACTTTTTGTTTCAATCAGAAATTATCTTGTTTTCATTGTTTATCACCATAATATCAAGTCCAGAAATTAAATTTCTGAAATGTACTGACAGTAGTATATTATCATTTAGCTTCATGTTTTTTAATTCTATCTTTAGTTCTAAGTTACATTAAGGTTCATATGAAATGTCATATTTGTCATTAAATAGCATGTAACTTTTTGTAACTTTAAGATAGTATCTTTCGCATATTTCTATTGAACCTCACTATGTGATTGAAATTTTAAGTGATGTTGGCTTTTGACAATCAACCTCCTGTAATCTGTCAGGGAGAAATCCTACTTTACTGATGTCATTTTAAGTAAACTGAAGCATCATGTAAGCTGCCTTAAGCCCCCTGGATGCCTCAGCCAGCTATTTCCAAAGGCTTAGGATTTAGAGCAAGATTGAAATTGTGACATATATAAACCCCTTTTCTTTAACATGACACTTTAGAAGTAATGGTTTATAATTTTACATATAATTATAAGACTTTGTTCTCAATTTTTATATTAATATTTATTAATTGATATATTTATTAATCTCTATTAGATCAAGTATGTAAGCATCTATTAACTGATTAAAAACATAATCAATGAGATAAAATTTCTATACTATCTGTATTGGGTAATATATATAGGTGGTATTGACAGTGTCATTTAATTATAATTAAATTACAATAGTCTTCTATGATAACTATCAGATAAATAATCAAACTTTGAAAGGTTAAAATACTAACAACTTGCCAGCTTTTTAATCATATATTATTTTTTATACAAAAAAAATCCACAGTATTTTTATTATTTATTTATTTTTAAAAAGTCTTTTTTTTCCATGTATGCCTTTGCTTGCCCTTCCTTCCCTCCCCCCCAATTCCTCCCAGTCTGTCTTTAGCCTCCCACCCCATCCCCCACTCACTCCTCCAAAAGGCAAGAGGTCACAAGGTGGGTCAGCTCAGCATGGTGTATCTACTCCAGGCCAGTCCAATTTCTTTATCCTAATATTAAGTCTGGGTTAGGCACTCCTCTGCCCAGAATGGGCTTCCAAGTTCCAGCCCACACATAGGAACACAGTCTGATCCCACCCTTTGAGGCTCCACTTACTATCCATGTTAATGGACAGTTGCCTACACTTGGAGAGCCTAGCTCCTTCTCCTGATGATTTCCCAGAGGCTCTTCTTGATTCAATGAGCTCCGCACAGATCCAGCCAGCCATCTCTAAGGGAATTCTCCTCATAATCTCTATAACCTTCCTCATACACACTCTCCTACCCTGTTCTGAGCTGGACCAGGAGCTCAGCCCAGTGCTCAGCCATGGATCTCTGCCTATACCTCTATTCATTGTGATGACACTTAGGGTGTTATTCATTTGATTACAGGAGAAATTCTGTTTAGGCACCCCCTCCACTATTGATTGGAGACCTAGCAAGGGCATCCTATGAGTTCTTGGAGGTTTCCCTAGCACCTGGTCCCTTTCCAACCCCACATTGGCTTTCTCTATCAAGATCTCCATCTCTATTTTTGTCCGTCTTTGTTGCTCCTCTTACTCAATCATCTCCTTCTCTCATGATTTGTTCTCCACACATTTGACTGTCTATAAAATGATAAGGCCACATGCTATCCATGAAAAGAGAATTATTGGTGTCTATACAAGTGCTATTTAGGCATCTTGTCAGGGGGAAAATGATTTTACAAAGTAAGTGAACGATCATTTCTATTTCTCTTATCCTCGAAATACTTGGTCAACATAACAAAATTTTAATGTAAATGGAGAGATTTGGATCTTGTAGATCCTACTTCAGGAAGATAGCCTTGTACCTGAGAGACAAATAAAAACATAACCTGATGATGTAGGAACAGATATTTAATTAAAAACACAGAATTCAGAATTCTATTTTTCTTTCTAATTTATCAAACACTGAAATATTCTCTTGGGTTCCTATCTGAAGATATGACTCAAATATAGTACATAACTAATATTTACCTGGAAATATAACAATTACATCATTAAATTATATGTTAATTGGCTAATTATTCATTCATGGAAATAATATTTTCAGCCTTAAGGATGCAATTGCTTATTAAACATTTATTTATTTATGTTTATTGTTTACAGGGTTTATAACAGGGGGGAAAGCCAGATGTGAACTCTTCTTATAGCTGCTTTGAAAGCATAATCAAATAGACAAATACTCTTCTGTTACTAAATGCATCTCAGAAGATCAGTGAATGAAGAAGGGAAACAATTCAAAACAACACATTACAGGCACACACTGCTGTACTTATTGCTTGAAATAATTAAAATTGGGCATGCTTAAAATAGAGTACTTTTGATCCAAATTTTAAAACATAGAAAATAATGAAGTCATGATCTTATAACAAATATTTTCCTTTTAATTTCTTTTGGGTTTTTAAAACCAAGAGTAACTTTGTTATCTAGAGATCAATAAATTTTTATGTGATTATCATATGTAAAAATTTATGAAAAATTAAATCTTACTTCATTAAGAAAGTACACATGAAATCTCATTGTTATCCATGTATCCCCTTGTTCAAACTCCCTTCCCCCTTCCCACCCCTCCCAATCACTCTCCTCCCCATCTCCTTATCTACTTCAATAAATTCAAAAAAAGAAAAGAGAAAAAAAAGATGCAGGAGCTAGCTAGCAATATGCCTAAACCATAGACCAATAAACATGAAATTTATTTATATATATATACATATATATATGTAAGAAAGTATACATGAAATAGTCGTGTTCTTGAAGTCTTTTAATTAAATTGTAATTTATGATTGGCAAAAAAAACACCATTAGCATAACAGATGCTTTTTATTTTGTTTTTTTAAATATTTTTCTTGATACTCTAAAAATTCCAAATACACAGAAGTCCTTGTTATTTTATGTCAATTATAAATTTATACAGCAACATATATCAGAAGCAAGTTTACATTAGAGGATAGAAAAATACTAATTCTTGCAAAATCAGAGTAATAGAAATATTACACGGTGCAGATACGTTTGACACCTACTCTTTGCACAAAAAAAGGCAAATACCCTATGTATTACTGTACAAGCATAAAAAGATGAATCACAACACAGTACATCTGGAGCTCTTCAATGATAAGTATTTTTTAACTGTAAACAAGTAAATAAGTTGACTCAGATCAATGATTCTCAACCTTCCTAATAAGCTGACACTTAAGTTCAGTTCCAATGTTGTATTGGTTTCCAAACATAAAATTATTTTTGTTGCTACTTCATAACTGTAATTTTCACTGTTGTAAATTATAATATAAATACATGATTTATCTGATACCTGCATATCTCCTGTGTTTCCCCAAGGGTGTTATGAACCATAGGTTGATATCACTGCTTTAGACAATGTAGCTAGTAAAAGAAAGATCCTAAGAGTAAGAACCATGTTTTACTACTGTTGTTGACCCATTTTCTTTCTTTGATTCGTAGTGGTCCTTCTAGACCACCTATGATCTTTATGTGGTATATATGAGAGTATTTGAGAGATCTTTGGAATCACAGAAATACAATGTGTATATGTTGTTACTTTGATTAATATAAAGTGAGATTTAACATTTTATGAAAAGAAAAATCATATGCTCATCCAATATTAATCATAGTTTTTTTGTTCTACATCATTCACAATTATTTGTATTAACACATTTAGACCGTGATTTTAAAAGATTAATAATATAATTGAAAACTTATTACTGTAGCAGATGGTAAACAATTGAAGTGTATTTTCTGCTAGCACATTACTAGCTAGCTCTCTCATCTTAATTTAACACATTTCTAGTATTCTATCTGCCACCTGGCCTGGCTTACCTGAATTCCTTACATGGCTGTTCTTCGAGGGTTCGGATGGAGATTGACTAACTCCACCCTCCTTCTACCTATCTCTCCTCTGATCCTCCACCCACCTCTACAGTGCTCCAAATAGGCCAAAACAGCTCCTTTATCTTCAGCATACAGAGAACATTTCCACCACAGGGATAAATTCTGGTTTCACTGCCAGAGGTCCCACAACTGCACCTGCCACACAATTGCCACCTATATTCAGAGGACATAGTTTGGTTCCAGGCAGGTTCCCCAGCTGTCAGTCCAGTGACAGTGAGCTCTCAGTAGCTCCAGTCAAGTGTCTCTGTGGGTTTCCTGAGCATAATCCTGACTCATTTGCTCATATAATCATTCCTTCCTCTTTTCCACTGGACTGGGAGTTTGGCCCAGTATTTAGTTGTGGATCACTGCATCTGCTTCCACTAGTTGCTGGATGAAGGTTCTATGATGATAATTAGGGTGGTCATCAATTTGATTACAGGGAAAGACCAGTTCAGACACTCTCTCCACTATTGACTGGAGTCTTAACTGTGGTCATTTTGTGGATTCCTGGGAGCTTCCCTAGCACCAAGTTTCTCCCTAACCCAAAAGTGGCTCACTCAATCAAGGTATCTTTCTTTGACTTATCTCTCTGTCCCTCCCCAAACTCAACCATCTTGTTCCCTCTTGTTCTCTTTCTACCACATTTTATCTTCTCCTCCCATGCTCCCAATTTACTCAGGAGATCCTATCTGTTTCCCCTTCCCAAGAGGATCCATAAATGACTTTCTTAGGGGCCTCTCTTTTAGGTAGTTTTTCTAGAATTGTGGATGAAAGCCTATTTATTTTTTGCTTGAGATAACATCTTACACCTGTTATAATGGCTAAGATAAAAAACACTGATGACAGCCTTTTCTGGAGGAGATGTGGAGTAAGAGGTACAATCCCCTTTTTCTTTTGGGAGTATAAAATTGTACAGCCACTTTGGAAATTGGTGTGGTGGTTTCTCAGTTTTTATTGGTATTTTTTCTTTTTCTCTAAGAAATGATACATGTCCTATTATGTACCTTCATATAAATTGTCATTTTATAATATATGTTCACTTACTCCATTATCCCCAAAATAGACTAGTGGCAGTATATCCTGGTCATCAAATATTATAGGTATATTGCATGTTTAAAGTACAAGATCATAAATATCTTTTATATCCACATAATTTGACTGATAGTCTTGTACATTCAATTTGATTTTTTTAGGTACTTCTTTAATAACAATGAAAATAAAAATCAAAACAGTCATAAAAACAGACATTTGCATCTTGAACTCATAATGATATAGTTTATTTTACACAAGACCAATTCAGTTAACATTGCTTCCCAGAGAGGGGAGGGGCTCACTAGTCCTCCTCTCTAGCTAAGGAATTGTATATATAGACAGCTGAGTGTTGGATAAAAAAGTCTTTTTTTTAAGTATTAGCCATTTCTAGAATGTACATATTCTAGTAGATGATCATTCACCCAAGGAGATGAAGGCAACACTAATTGGATGTGGTGGGATAGTAAAACAAACAAATCAGCTGTAAGACTACATAACTGAGTAGAAATTTTAGAGGCAATCAAAGTGTGACTAGAAGAAAAAAATAGAGGTGGATGTGAAAATTTTATTATATATAAAACTTTCTTCAAAAAAATTTTAAAAAGGCACATTATACAATTAATTTTTTTATTTATTCTAAGGTGGAGAGATTCCTCAGGATTTATGGCTTATGCTTAGCTCACAAGCATGAAGATTGAAGTTCAGATCGAACATACACACATAAACCTTGCTATCATGGAAGCTCACTTGCTATTCCAGAAATTGGGAGATAGAGACAGAGAAGCCCAAGGCAAGCTAGGTAGCTAAACTAGCTATATAAGGGCAAGTTCTAGGTTCATTAAAAGAACCTGTCACAGCAAGTAACTAAAGTAAATAACATCCATATATATTGAAAAAGACACCTATTGATAGCTTCTGCCCTCCATTCACAACACTTGGTACCACAGCCTTTTTTGGGGGTGGAAACAACATGCACATTTATTTACCAGGATAGACCAATGACCAACATAGCAAAAAGTGCACCAAAGTTCAACATGGTAGAAATGTGTTTCTGGGGTTTCTAACAAAAGAATGAGTGAGGGTTACTTAGAGTAGCAAAGAGACTGAAAATATAACCTGCATCTAGAAAAATGTCACCTCCAACATGGGTGACAACTTTTAATAGCTGTAACTAAAGATCTTCCCATGCATAAGACTGACATTTGAGTGAGAGGTAGGTAGGTATGTTTCAACTGAGGGCAGCATCTAACATTTCCCTATGAAAACACACAATAGAAAAACAGTAATGTAAATTATGCTGTCATATATTTGAAGTTATTTGTGACACATATTTCTGTTTGCATGCATGTTCATATAGAAACCAAATATTTGAAAGACACATGACAAATGAATTAAATGTCTGTAAGAAATTCATGAAAGCACAACAACTATATTATCATTCTTCAGAAAAGCAATGATTAGTGAATGAGAAAGGTTTCTTGTCCCTATTGTCTTATGATTGGTTAATTACATAGGATACGGTTGTCAAATAATTCAGAATGAGTAATTTAAAGAGATAGTTGTTATAAACATTTAAAGAACTAAATTCAAAACTATTTTTTTCTCTCTAGCTATCATATGAGTAACATTATTTTATAATAAAACATTCATTAAAATAAGGAATGTAATTGTACTAAGGTCTAAAACTTTAACATCAGCATTTGAAAAGATATAGCAGTAAAGCAATCTATAAATGATACTTAGACATACAGGTGATCATATATGAAGGTATAAATTCCCCAAATAAAAATGTACAGTTGCATCTATGAAAGGCAAGGTCTTAACATGAGTATTGATGTAGGATTTAAAATGAGGTAATGTCCAGATCCATATCTTGAAATGTAGTAGGATGTAATTAGGGTTTGTTTTGGTACAAGGTCATAGTTCTTGAAGTAATTTCCTGCTGTCTTGCTAATATCTCACTACCCTTTTTGTACTTACCATGCCCTTTTCTCCTAATTCCACAATAAAGACAGAACACATTAACATTCTTTACCCTCCCACTAGCCCACCACATTGGATGAATAGAACTCTAAAGGGAAGTAATTACAAAAGACTTTGACCTCCTGGCTTCAAAATCAACTTCCTGATAATCAGTCTCTCTATCTTGAACTGTAGTGAGATAAAAATGTGATGACATATAACTGATCAGGCAATTAGTTATAAGTTCAAAGGAAACTAAAAATGGTCTCCATTAATATTTCTGGACAATGTAGTCAGTTTTGTCAAAGTATTTTATTTGTTAGTTAGCATATATACAGTTTATAAGTGAATCTTTATGTCAATTAAATATTAAATACAATAATGAGTGAAGTTTTTGGACTCAAATTCTTATGGTAGGTTTTTTAGCAAAAAATATATATTATATTTAGGGTCTTTTTTGAAAATCTCAAGTGGCAAACAAACATGTTTTGAAACTTAAAGCATGCCAGATGTATAGCCTAATAACTGGTAGAGACTGAGTGTCGTTCCCAGTGTATTGTATTAACTGGTAAGGGTAGCTTTGTGTTATTCACAGAAGTTGCAAGCTCTTCTGGTGATTATCTTTTAATTCAGTACAGTCTTTATAAAAGGATTAAGTTCTAAAATCCAGAAAAGGTGTGAAGACAAAGAAGTATCCTGCTCCAATCTGCAAAAGGTCTGACGTTCAGTGGAACCCAAAACATCAAGACTTTTTTCTCTCATTTTCTAGGAGGTTCAGCTCTTTTTAAATATAAATTCAAAAATTATAATAGAAAGAATTTAATTTATGGCAAGTTTAAATATTATATATGAGATAACACCTAAAATGAGATCTTATGTAACCTGTGGCATTAACAACTACCTACCATTCCCTTATTTTGAAACTATCATGATGAGACTAAATCAACCTTTGCTCCCAAACCTAATTTAAGTTCATTTCATCAAGGTTAAAAGACAAAAATTTTAACTGCTCATAAAACCCCTATTCTCTTTTCTGTTATGTCCCCTTAATGCTTAACAGAGTTGTGCTTACAGATAAAGTAAATTGGGAGAAAAATAACTTCAGACTAGTTCTAAGTTAGCTTTTTAACATTTTCAAATTTATCATCATCATTTAATATGTGTCCTGTGTGTGCTGTGGGAGGAGCACGCAAATAAACAAGTCCAGTGTGGATCATCACTTTCCACTCTATTTGAGACACTTTCTCTTTTACAGCCATTTTGAGTGCGTGGTCAGCTGGTCTTAATTCTTTATGGATTCTCCTATATTTACTTGTAACTAACTGTAGAATTGCTGGGATTATAGACCTATATTATTACTCCTCCGTGGATTCTCACCATTTAAACTCATGTCCTCATGCTTTAAAGATAAGGCACTTACATGTAAGTTTTAGCCCAATCCCAATTTATCTTTCTACAAATAAAGTAAATATATCAAGGTATTTGGGGAAAAGCAATAATTATAATTTTAAATTGTAAAATAGGAACCATATAAAATATTCAAGGAGAATTAATACATGTAATACACAAGACACAGGTTTCATCTCTATAAAATTTAAAGTGATTATTTGTATTTAAATTTTTTATTTATTGATATAATATCATGAACTAGCCAAAGCTAATCTAGGGTTTTTATTTTTGGAAAAAAATAAGTTATTTTAGTTTTAGATGTTGGAAACTTAAATTTCTATTTTAACTCTAATCATTGCTGTGATAAGTGTCAATTGCCCTTTTGTTTCTGCCTAAAATACTGAAACCCAGGCAAAACAGTAAGATGCATGTCACAACACTTAGTTATATATTTATATCAGCATAAGCAGCACTATCTTCTCTAATACGTAAACTTATGGGGTTTTTCCATCTTGGATTCATTTTTGAAGTTGATGTTTATCAATAAAGGTTCAGGTAATCATTCAAGAACACAGACTTTGAAATGTTTCTGACACTTAAGATACTCAGAGTTAAACCTATGGAACCAGATTATCCAATTAAGCATTTTGTTAATTATTTCTCACACATATTATGAAACAATTTCTTCCTGTCAACTTGTATCTTTCATGTGTGTACTGCAGGTGAAACAGATCCCTGAACAGTGGTGCTACAAATCAGTGTTGATAAAGCACATCCATGTCACAAGTGTTAGTTTCTGGCCTTGAGATTACAGAAGCCAGTAGGTACAAGTTTATGTAGTACAGAACCAAATAAGACTGATGATTATTTTTCTCCTCCTGTAGTATGCATACCACATTTCAACACTGTCAAAACTAGCCAGTAGAGATAAAGATTCTATGCTAGTAGCCCCATGACTTCCCCCAGTTTTATTGCCAAAGAATATTGTGTTTTCTGCATAAAAATATTTTAAAACAGTATTTTAATAAGCTGAACACATTATGTATCACTCTTAGAAATGTGCTACATTAAAATATTTTTAATTCATTTTTATACCTACAGTAACTCTTTTTTTTTAATTTTTGACTATTTTATGAGCATTGGATGTTCTATTGAATTTCTTTTTATTATTATTATTATGAACAAAGAAGTCACACTTTCTAACCTTGTATATTTTCATTCAAGGTCCCTTCCTCCTCCCACCACATCAGGTCATTCTTTCTTCTCCACAAATCCCCATCCCCTCCCTGGGCAGGAAGCCTGCAGTCCCATGGTCCCACTGTCCCAATATTGCTTAGTTCTGTCTCCACTCCTGGCAGATCCAGTTTTCTCCCCCCTCCCTCAAGAGTGAGTCAGGTATTCCTCTAGGGGAAGTGGGATCCAAGGAGTCAGTCCAGGGTGTTTCTGATCCCAAGCTGTTCAGTGGTTGTGGTTTGCAGCTTGGGCATGCTTTGCTTTTTTCTTGTTTGGTTGTTGGTTGGTTTAGAGTCCACTAATGAGTGAGTATATCCCCTGCTTATCTTTCTGAGATTGTGATACCTCGCTCAGGAGGATATTCTCCAAATCCATCCATTTGCCTGCAAATTTTAGGATATCATTTTTTCTTACTGCTGAGTAGTATTCCATTGTGTAGATGTACCACAGTTTGTTAATCTATTCTTCAGTTGAGGGACATTGAGGTTGTTTCCAGGTTCTTGCTATTACAAATAATGCTGCTATGAACATAGTTGAGCTAATGCCTTTGGAGTGTGACTGTGCATCTTTAGGGTATACACCCAGAAGTGGTATTGCTTAAATTAACTCTTTGAGATCTTCAGTTAAACCTATTGCAGAAGACATAATATTCTGCACAGAAAGAAAGATGAAGACTTTCCTTTTGCAGAAAAATTTTGCATGAGCCAAAGATAGAAAGTGCAAATACATGGTTTAAACTTTTGTTAATATCTATGTATCGTGTGTGTGTGTGTGTGTGTGTGTGTGTGTGTGTGTGTGTGTGTGTGTGTAAATGTGCTTGTCTATATGGCACTACACATGTCTGGAGGACAGAAAATAACTTGTAATAGTCTGACCCCCCATTCCACTATGTGGGTCCCCAAAAGTCAGATACTCAAGCTTTGTAGCAAAAGGACCCATTGAGCAACTGGTAGACTTACGTGATTTCACACACACACATACACACACAAGTTATATGTAGCCTTATAAATACATATCACATATTGAATAATTCATGTATAAATAATTAGAAATAATTCAATATATTACATAATATTTATACATAAAACATTCAAACAAAAAAATGTAGAAATCACAATTTAACATTAAGCATACTTTCAATGTCCATATAGCCATGGCTATCAAACACATTTTAAGAAAAATGTCAAGACAATTTAATAACTTGATAATATTTTAGTTTATATAAAACAAAATGAGATTGCTGGTTAAATGGTCCAAAAATGCATAACCTGATGACCCAGAGTTCAGGACTCCAATATATACATAGCAGAAAGGGATAACTGACTGCCTCTAATTGTTCTTTCATTTGCATAAACATGTCATGGCCTATTCATGTACACACACACACACACACAAACACTTTTTTCAAAATGTATAGAAAATGTAATTGTTCATTCTCAGTGACTATTGTCACCATGAGACTTTTTGCTGACAGAATAGTCAATTTTGATTCTACTCTTGCTTAGCAATTTTTCTATGAACCAAAAATCTTAAAATAATAAGCAACCATTAATCACTTTCTTAAGTCAGTAATTCAAAGGCATATTAAAGTAAAGTTTCTTATTCTTGGTTTCTTATGTGATACTAGGAACTGGTTCAAGAGCAGTGCTTTATGATAAACCACACCTTTACCTACATAGTTTTCTGTGTAGATATTAGCAACATGCCTCTATATCTTATGTATGTGTCACCACAGCATTTTAGGGAGATCTTCATGCTGAATTATATTACTTCTTGACAAGTGATCTAATATTTTTAATAAGGACATAAAACCCAAATGTATTACAGCCTACTCCTGAAATTCTCTGACATTTACTAACACATTTAATAGTGAGAATTAGAGTTACTTGGAAGGGGAAGAATACATGTGGACATCAGTGACAAGATTATATGGTCAATGGCACTCACTTTTTAAAAATTCATTTAATGAAAAATTTTTTTAATTTTATATACCAACCACTGTTCCCCTTCCCTACCCTCCTCCTACTAGCCCTCAGCTTCTCCCCACCCTACCCCTCATCCACTTCTCAGATAGAACAAGGACTCCCACAGGGAGTCAGTATAATATCAAGTTGAGGTAGAACTAAACCCATCTACCAGATGAAGGCTGAGCAAGGTATTCCTCTATAGGGAATGGGCTTCAAAAAGCCAGACCCTGCCCTAGAGATCAATCTTGGTCCCACTGCCAGAGGCCCCATAATCTGCCCAAGCGCACACTGTCTTTGACATTCAGAGTGCCTAGTTCAGTCCCATGCAGGTTTCCAAATGTCAGTCCAGAGCCAATGAGCTACCAGTAGCTCACATTTGAAGAATATTATCACTGCATATTAATATGATTGAACAATTTTAGTTACTGTTAAATTGAGATAAGTATCAAGTGTTTTACATTTATAGGTATTGTTTTCAAAAAATACTTCATAACCAAAAAGACAATTTAATTTTTACATGAAGATTAGGACCATTGATAACTATGCTGATATCATATTTTTACAATATGTACATTCCATTCATATCACATATCTATCCTGAACACACTCAGTTTTTTCTTCAAAGATATAAATTTTGAAATATAGATTTTCTTCAGCAGATAAAAAAATGTCCTCAGTAACTTTATGTTAGCAAGAGTAATCTTATAATAAGGACTGTAATCAATATAACTGAAATTGATATTGGGAAGGGGCTGTTAGATCTCAATAATCACAACACAAATGTCAACAGTTTCTGGACTTGTGGAATATGTGGTTCGTTCTGTCACCAAATAAGTAAGCATTCAGTATCACACAGAGCTAGAAAGTAACTTAGCCTTTTATCTTCTACTATGAAGATATTCTGCTCAACCTTATTTTTTATATTAATATAAAATAAGAGTAATTTTAGATAAGATTCTTAAATTTCCAAGAATACTAGCTGAGTAGTCATATTGCAGAAATTTTTTTATAACTTCTTATTTTAGAATAGAAATTTTAATTTATTGTATTTTTCTCTAAGTAATAGTTTGAATATTTTTTTAGAAAACGCTTACTAAAATTATTGTCATTCACTGAAATTCTGAAAATCCTAAGTAGGTGATTATCACATTGTCAGCATGTGGACTATGCTTTTGTTTTTGCTCTTTTTTTTTTTTTTTACAATTATATGTTATTTGATTGTCACAACTGTGTAGACTATATTTCTCACTCTCCTGGAAAAAATGAATGGTTTGTATGAGCTTTGATAACTTTCTCTTTTTAATTTTCTTCAAAGATATTTCATCAATAGAGAAACACCAAAGACTTATAGTATACACTTCAAAGTTGAGTATTTTTTGGTATTTATATATAGATATAAATAATACAACACATGCATCTGAGTGAGGCATGTTTGTTAAACATTTTTTTTTGAGCCAATGGTTTGCACTAATGTTTTGATGTTACAAGATATGAAGAATCTGTTCCTATTTACCGCGGAAGAAAATAATTTACAGCTTTTCATTAATCATATGGAAGAAAGACTATTCATTCACTTAGGCAGCAGGCCTTCTGTGATTACATGAAGCATGTGAGGAAAGGAAACACATTTTTTTTCAGTGAATGAATCACAAAGACAAGCAAAAGGATGACAAATAACCATAAAAAGGGCATGGAACATCACAACCCAGAGTGCCTATTAGAGTTCGGCACTTGTAATAACTTCATCTCATGTGGACAGGGTATTCTCTTCAGACAATAATATACTAAGCTACTATTGTCATTTACAAAAAGCTGCAACAATTATGGCTCTTTAACCTGTCCTCTGAGTTATCAGTAAAATTCTTTTAAAGAATAAAAGGAGTCAGAGAAATCCCCATTTAAATTTAAATAACTTCAGATTTACTTATAGCTGTTTGTCTTTTATTGATTATAAAATATTGTGAATAATTTTATTTTGTTTGCTAAAATGCAATATAAATGAAACAGCAAAGTGTAGTTCTAATAAAGAAAGAGAGAAATAATGTCTAAATTTGTGTTATCTTTTATATAATTTCTCCAATAAAATTTATTCAAGCAACACCATGGTGATTTAATTCTCAGAACTCTATCAATGTAATTTATGAACAGGTTAATAAAGAAAAATTGTGTGAAACTATGATAGTGGTTTATTACAATTAACAAAGTCTCTTGTAAACACAGATTTTTTTTTAAATAAAAAAAGAAAAAAATTGTGACTTGAGAAAATTCTATATAAAGTTTGATTGGAAACTTGCATAAACAAAATGAAAATGTCTAAAATGCCAACAGCAGGAGGACGTGACACACAAAACTAAGATTGGAAAAATATCCCAGACATTTTACTTATAGAGATACATAGTTTTTTTCTTTTTTAAATAAAATCACTTTATTCTAATTAATTTACAAATACAAAAATCACATATTTTAAGGAAGCCAATCAAACACTTTGCTAGTCCCAAACTCTGTACATCACACTGATATTTCATATGTTAGTATGGCCATTCTGAAGTAATGGAGCTTCACTAATTTT
Source organism: Sigmodon hispidus (assembly GCA_004025045.1). NCBI lineage: Eukaryota > Metazoa > Chordata > Mammalia > Rodentia > Cricetidae > Sigmodon > Sigmodon hispidus. The sequence goes on from PVIH01010700.1 coordinate 69,442, forward strand.
CAGTTTCATTTACATATGTATATATATACATATACATATACACACACATATATATTATTTGGTGTTTTAACATTATGCACCCCATCAAACTCAGTTATGAGACCTCTCAGATTCATGCCCACTTTTATGATCTTCCCATTTACAAAACTGCTTATTTATGCTGTTCATTTACTTACTGGAGCATAATTAAACCCCCTGTGACCAGACCCTTAAAGAAAACAAGTCTTTCCTCACCCACACCCCTGCCAGAGGCCATCAATGTGCAAGTGAGGCACTGCGTCATTTAGCTATGTCTGCCTTGAGTTATTGCATACAATGAAATATCTCTCTTTTTATTTTATGTTTGTAAAGTCCACAAATGACTGAGTACATTCCCTGCTTCTTTTCTGGGATCGTGAGACCTTGCTCAGGAGGGTATTCTCCATATCCATCCATTTGTCTGCAAATTTTAGAATATAGGATTTTCTTACTGCTGAGTAGTCCTCCATTGTGTAGATATACTATAGGTTATTAATCCATTCTTCACTTGAGGGGCATCTAGGTTGTTTCCAGGTTCATGCTATTACAAATAACGCTACTATGAACATAGTTGAGCTAATGTCTTTGGAGTGCAAATATGTATCTTTAAGGATATATGCTCAGGAGTGGTATTGCTGGGTCTTTAAAATCAATTAAAAGAGACCAGGATGGATATTACTTATTCATCTCAGAAAAAATTGGTCAAGATGAGATTTTAACCCTGAATATTTATGCCCTTAATATAAGGGTACCTATCTATATAAAAGAAACAATACTAAAGCTCAAATCCCACATCAACTCTCACACCCTAAAAGTGGCAGACCTCAATATCCCAATTTTACCCTTGGAGAGGTCAACCAGACAGAGACACAATAGAGAAATTAGGAGTCTAATAGAGGTAGGTTATGATGTAAATGGATTTAGTAGATATTTACATAAGTTTCTACCCAAACACAAAGGAAGAGACATATTTCACAGTACCACATGAAACTTTCTCTAAAATTGACCACATAATTGGTCATAAAGCAAATATCAATAGTTCCAAAAAAGTGAAAATAGCCCCTTGTGTCATGTCAGACCATGATGTCCTAAAGTTAGAATTCAACAACATCAAAAATCACAGAAAGCCTACCATCTCATGGAAACTAAACATCACTCAACTAAACCACCTCCGGGTCAAGGAAGAAATTAAGAAAGAAATCAAAGAGTTCCTGGAATTTAATGAAAATGAACCCACAATGTACCCAAACTTGTCGGACACAATGAAGCCAATCTTGAGAGGAAAATTTATAGCACTAGATGCCTATATAAAAACCTAGAGAAATTCCACACTAGAGAACTATCAGCACAGCTGAAAGCCCTAGAAAAATTAGAAGCAAACTCACCTAGAAGGAGTAGATGGCAGGAAATAATCAGACTTAGAGCTGAAATCAATACAATTGAAACAAAAAGAACAATACGAAGAATCAATGAATCAAAGAGTTGGTTCTTTGAGAAAGTTAACAAGAAAGATAAGCCCTTATCCAAACTAACCAAAAAGCAGAGAGAGAGAGAGTATCCAAATCAACAAAATCAGAAATGAAAAAGGGGACATAACAATAGACCCTCATGAAATCCAGAGAATTATCAGGTCATACTGTGAAAATCTATACTCCACAAAAATGGAAAACCTAGAAGAAATGGACAGCTTTCTGGACAGGTACAATTTACCAAAGTTAAATTAAGATCAGATTAAATATCTAAACAGACCTATAACCCTAAAGGAAATTGAAGTCGTCATTAAAAGCCTCCCAAGTAAAAAAAGCCAAGGTCCAGAGGACTTCAATGCAGAGTTCTACAAGACACTTAAAGATGAGCTATTAACAATACTCCTCAAAATGTCTCATTCAGTAGAAATTCAAGGAATATTTCCAAATTGTTTTTATGAGGTCACAATTGCCATAACACTCAAGCCACTCAAGGATACAATAAAACAGTATTCTTAATAAGATATATATATATATATATATATATATATATATATATATATACAAATCACAAAATGGGCTGAATGTCAAGAGAATGTGTAATTTATTTTTATGAAATTATGAGCCTTTATTAGTAGTTCTCTAAGTATGCTAAGCTTCTAATAGTAGCCCTTGGAAATAGTAATACTAAGTTCCCCACCACCATCTTTTTAAAATTAAAATACTAAATTGACATGGTAAGAAACTGCTTTACACACACACACACACACACACACACACACACACACACACACACACAACACACACACACACACACACACACACACACACACAGAGAGAGAGAGAGAGAGAGAGAGAGAGAGAGAGAGAGAGAGAGAGAGAGAGAGATAGAAACATTACTCTCATGCCTGATCAAAGAAGCTCATCTTTGTATTCAGAATTAGTAATGTAGAGATTCCTAGCTGCCCAGGGTACTGAGAATAAATAACTATTAAGTGTTCATTTCTAAATTGAGGTGTTTTTAGCACTAACTCTGAGGTTCAGGGTATATTGTGGAAAAGAAATGGCTAGACTACTAGGTTGTGAAGACCTGCAGATGGCCTGATATAACTATTGCAGTTATATACTCAAAGAATCTAAGGCTTATCTGCACTCAGTCTCCACAAGAGTTTAGCCTATCAAGAGTTAGTGATGGAAGAAGTCACACAGTCAATAATTGCAGAAGTTAATATAGTATACAAAGGTGACCTAAAAAGTTCTATCAGGAAACGACTATAACTGATCAATAACTTTAGTACAGTGTCTTCTGCAAGATTAACTCAAAAGATAGCCAGCTCTTTTATTTGGGAATGATTAATAAGATCACAATGTAATCACAGAAAGAATACACTTCCCAATAGCTAGGCAAATAAAAAAAAATGGTATAAATCTAAGCAAGCAAGTAAAAGTCCTGTCTTGCATAATCTTCAAGTCTTTGAAGAAAAAAAAAATGAGAGATATCAGAATATAAAAAGTTGTTGTGAAATGTCTTTCTGTAGGTTATAAAATAAAGAAACTGTCTTGACCTATGGCAGGCAACTTAGAAGTAGGTGGAGGAATTGGAGCATAGATGGGGAAGGAGGGTAGAGCCAAAGAGACACATCATCCAGCCACGCAAGAATCAACATGTAAAAGCAACTCAGGTCATCCACAAGCCAAGTGGCAAGACAGATCTGTGAAAATGAGTTGAGTTAAGATGCAAGAGCTAGCTAGCAATATGCTTGATCCATAGGCCAAGCAAAATGTAATTAATATAAGCCTTTGTGTGTTTCTATGGGACTGTGAGACTGTGGGTTTGGATCACAGACCAGACAGGCTACAAAGCTCTTATTACAAATGGCACTTCAACAAGGGTCATAACACCACAGGAATGGAGAGACAAAAGCAGTTTTCAAATTGTGTCTCTCAAGAAGCTGTGATACAGTGAATGAGTGGTGTATGAATTACGAAATGGTAAGCTGGTGTCGTGTAGCTTAAGATGCAACAATGCTGGTTCTTGAAGTCTCACAGATTTAGTATAAGCAACAAGCTGCATATGATGGGTTTAAGGTTTCTGTTTATACAGGCAAAAGGGAAATAGAGACAAAGATGGTTTCTTGACAGCAGCATTTTCTGGAACTGCTCTGTTTGCTTCCAGAGGTTCAACCCCTTTAAAACAGGCTTCTTAAAAGGAATTTGGCAATATTCCTTCAGTTTCTACTGTGTGAAATATTATTTGTAATAGCAAGAACCTGGAAACAACCTAGATGTCCCTCAACTGAAGAATGGATTAACAAACTGTGGTACATCTACACAATGGAATACTACGCAGCAGTAAGGAAAAATAATATCCTAAAATTCACAGGCAAATGGATGGATTTGGAGAATATCCTCCTGAGCGAAGTCTCACAAACTCAAGGAGATAAGCAGGGGATGTACTCACTCACTAGTGGTCTCTACAACAAACAAACAAGAAAAAAAGCCAAACATGCCCAAGCGGCAAACCACAACCACGGAACAGCTTGGGATCAGAAGCACCCTGGACTGACCCTTTGGATCCCACTCCACCTAGAGGAACACCTGACTCACTCTTGAGGGAGGAGGGAAAGAACTGGATTTGGCCAGAATTGGAGACTGATCTAAGCATTATTGGGTCAGGGGGACCATAGGACTGTCTGCTCCCTGCCCAGGGAGGGGATGGGGAGTTGCAGAGGAAAAAATGACCAGATGTGTTGGGAGGGGGAGGGGACCTTGAATAAGGATATACAGGGATGGAAAAAAAAAATTCAGAGGGAAAGATGAACACAAAGAAAATATATGTGTAGCAATCTTATTTGTATTTCCACCCTTGATAAGCCATGCTTATGATTCTTATCCTCTGTATAGTTATTGTTAACCCTTCCACATTTTAAATTCTTTTTTTTTACTGTGTTTTTTTT
>PVIH01010701.1:0-73572 GCA_004025045.1 Sigmodon hispidus
TTTTTTTTCCATCCCTGTATATCCTTATTCAAGGTCTCTTCCCCCTCCCAACACATCTGGTCATTTTTTTCCTCTGCAACTCCCCATCCCCTCCCTGGGCAGGGAGCAGACAGTCCTATGGTCCCCCTGACCCAATAATGCTTAGATCAGTCTCCAATTCTGGCCAAATCCAGTTCTTTCCCCCCTCCCTCAAGAGTGAAAGAATTCTTTCTAAAACAATGGGGTTTTTTTGGTTTTTTTTTTTTTTGTTTGTTGTTGTTTTGTTTTTTTCAGAATCTTCCTCCTTAAACCTGGAGGAAACACTTTTCCCTTTTCCCATTATCCTTGTTCCAGTAACTCAGTTAGATCCTCAGGTTATCTTAGTCAGCACTGAATGTAGTTCTTTTCTGATGTAAACAACAATAACAGATCCCAGGACATGGCACTGCTGGGTTTATCAAAGACAGATTCAGTTCTGGTGGCTTTCTGCATGATTCTCCTTTGATGGCTGGCAAGACTTACTCTGTACAGGGACATTAGGATCTCATTCTGGGGTCCACAAAGTTTCTCTTCTCCTTTTTATTTCTAAATCTTACTCAAACATCTTGAAATCACAGGATAAAAAAGCCGTTAGCTGATGAAGTATGTTGCCTCCAGGCTGTTCTCTTGTCAATGAACTCTGTTTGGAAATTTGCTATTTCATTTCTTCATAAACATACATAGCTACAAGCCATGAACTAGTTCTGGCCTAGTACACAGAGCAGACAGAACTTTTCCTGTCTTTCTTGAAATGATTAAAATCACAAAACACATACGCTCTCCTGATTATTTGCACATAGTTTCAGAAACTATTACTACACCCTGACAGGAAGCTTAAGGGACTCAGAACATCTGTTTCCCAGCTTACACTGTACCAATGCAAGATACTTTTTCAATGATTTGTTTACTGTCTCCTGGTGATGAGGTCAAACACAGATCCTGTTTCCTTCCCACTGTGCTGTTCACACAGTTCATTGCCTGTCTGCTTGACCCTGTCATAGACAGGACACAATGATCAACCTACTAAATAATACAAAGTTATTCTTTTAATATTTCAATTCAATAGAAACATTAACTTTCTGGTTAAAGTGAGGGGGTTTTAGCTACATTACCTTAGCACACAGATTCCCCCATAACAGTTGATTTTCAGTTAAAATAAGATTTCAGTGTGAACCTATGACCTTGCCTACACGTCTTCTGTCAAGTAAGTAAAATATGGAAAGCACAGGAATCTTGTGGTTCATACTAGTAGACACTTGGGTCTAGTCACATAGATTTTTATCTTTGTCTTTTTTATTATGAATAAAGTCACATTTATTATGAATAAAGTGCAAATAATCAGGAGAGCATGTGTGTATTGTGATTATGATCATTTCAAGAAAGACAGGGAAAGTTCTGTCTGTTCTGTGTACTAGGACAGAGATAGATGTTCATGGCCTGTAGCCATATATATCCTTGTTCAAGCTCCCTTACCCCTCCCATCCCCTCCAGTCATTCTCTCTTCACCACATCTCCCCAACTCCTCCCCAGCAAGGGCAGGAGGTCCAAAGGTCCCAATATGGCTTAGTTCAGCAACCACTCCTGTCAGATCCAGTTTCCTAACCCCAACACCAAGACTGAGTCAGGCGTTCTTCTAGAGGGAGTGGGATCCAAGGAGCAGGTCCAAGGTGTTTCAGATCCCAAGCTGTTCAATGGATGTGGTTCGCAGTTTGGACATGCTTTGCTCTTTGCTTTTTTGTTAAGAGTCCACTAATGAGTGAGTACATCCCCTTTTTGTCTTTCTGGATTTGAGATACCTCTCTTAGGAGGATGTTCTCCAAATCCAGCCATTTGCCTGCAAATTTTAGTATATCATTCTTTCTTACTGCTGCATAGTAGTACTCCATTGTTTAGATGTACCACAGTTTGGTAATCCATTCTTCAATTGAGGGGCATCTATGTTGTTCCCAGGTTCTTGCTATTATGAATAATGCTGCTATGAACATAGTTGATCTAATGCCTTTGGAATGTGAATGTGCATCTTTAGGGTATACACCTAGAAGTGATATTGCTGGATCCTTGGGGAGATTGATTCCCAGTTTTCTGAGAAAATGCCATACTGGATTCCAGAGTGTCTAAATAAGCTTACACTCCCACCAACAATGGAGGAATATTTCCCTTGCTCTGCAACCTCTCCAGCAGAGACTGTCATCTGTGTCTTTTATCTTAGCCAATCTGATAGGTGTAAGGTGATATCTCAAAATTGATTTGATTTGCATTTCTCTGTCGGCTAAAGAAGTTGAGAACTTTTTCAAGTGCCTTTCAGCCATTTGTAATTCTTCTGCTGAGAATTCCCTTTTTAGTTCTGAACCCCATTTTTTTTTTATTGCGTTATTCAAGGATTTGGGCTCTAGTGTCTTGAGTTCTCTATATATTTTAGAGATCAGTCCTCTATCACTTGTAGGGTTGGTGAAAATCTTTTCCCATTCTGTATAACTTCAAGTCGGGGATGGTGATGCCTCCTGAGGTTCTTGTGCTCAGCAAAATTGTTTTGGCAACCTTGACTTTCCTGTTATTCCAAATGAAATTGAGTATTGTTGTTTCAAGGTCCGTAAAATATTGTGTTGGGATTTTGATGGGTAGTGCATTGAATCTGTAGATTGGTTTTGGCAGAATTGCCATTTTTACTCTGTTGATCCTACCTATCCAGGAACATGGGAGATCTTTCCATTTTCTGATATCCTCTTCAATTTATTTCTTCAGTGATTTAAATTTTTTGTCAAATAGATCTGTAATTTCTTTGGTTATAGTTACTCCAAGGTATTCAATGCTATTTGCAGCTATTATAAAGGGTGATGTTTCCCTTATTTCTATTTCAGCCCTTTTATCTTAAGTGTATAGAAGGGCTACTGATTTCCTTGAGTTAATCTTGTATCCTGCTACATTGCTGAAGGTGTTTATCAGCTATAGAAGTTCCCTGGTAAAATTTTGTGGGTCACTTATGTATACAATCATATCATCTGCAAATAGAGATAGTTTCACTTCTTCTTTTCCAATTTGTATCCCCTTAATCTCCTTATGTTCTCTTATTGCTTTAGCTAAAACTTTGACAACTATACTGAACAGATAAGGAGAGAGAGGACAGCCTTGTCTAGTTTCTGATTTTAGTGTGATTGCTTTGAGTCTTTGTCCTTTAAGTCTGATGTTGGCTGTCAGCTTCTTGTAAATCTCCTTTATAAGATTGAGATATTATCCCTGTATTCCTGATCTCTTCCGGGCTTTTATCATAAAGGAGTGTTGGATTTTGTCAAAGGCTTTTTCAGCATCTATGGATATGATCATGTGGTTTTTTTCCTTCAGTTTGTTTAAATGATGGATGACATTTACGGTTTTTCATATGTTGAACAATCCCTGCATTTCTGTGCTGAAGCCTACTTGATCATGGTGGATGATATTTTTTATACATTGTTGTATACAGTTTGCCAAAATTTTGTTGAGAATTTTAACATCAATATTAATGAGGGAAATTGTTCTGTAATTCTCTTTGTTGCATCTTTTAGTGGCTTGGGTATTAGGGTAATTGGTGCCTCATAAAAAGACTTCGGCAATATTTCTTCAGTTTCTACTATGTAAAATAGTTTTAGGACTATTGGTAGTAGTTCCTCCTTGAAGGTCTGATAGAATTTTGCACTGAAACCATCTGGACCTGAGCTTTTTTACTTGGGAGGCTTTTGATGACAGCTTCAATTTCCTTTAGGGTTATAGGTCTGTTTCATTATTTAATCTGGTCTTCATTTAATTTTGGTAAATGGCACCTGTCCAAAAAGCTGTCCATTTCTTCTATGTTTTCCATTTTTGTGGAATATAGGTTTTCAAAGTATGACCTGATAATTCTCTGGATTTCCTGGGAGTCTCCCTTTTTATTTCTGATTTTGTTGATTTGGATACTCTCTGCTTTTTGGTTAGTTTGGATAAGGGCTTATCTATCTTGTTGACTTTCTCAAAGACCCAAATCTTTGATTCATTGATTATTTGTATTGTTCTTTTTGTTTCAATTATATTGATTTCAGCTCTAAGTTCGATTATTTCCTGTCATCTACTCCTTCTAGGTGAGTTTGCTTCTAATTGTTTTAAGGCTTTCAGCTGTGCTGTTAGTGCTCTAGTGTAGGATTTCTCCAGGCATTTCATACAGGCATCTAGTGCTATGAATTTTCCTCTTAAGACTGCTTTCATTGCGTCTCACAAGTTTGGGTACATTGTGGATTCATTTTCATTAAATTCTAAGAAGACTTTGATTTCTTTCTTAATGTCTTCCTTGACCCAGAGGTGGTTCAGCTGAGTGATGCTTAGTTTCCATGATTTGGTAGGCTTTATGTGTTTTTCGATGATGTTGAACTCTAACTTTAGACCCTGGTGGTCCCATACTATATAAGGGATTATTTCCATTTTTTGTATCTGTTGATATTTGCTTTATGACCAATTATGTGGTCAGTTTTAGAGAAAGTTCCATGTGGTGCTGACAAACATGTATATTCCTTTGCATTTGGGTGGAAGCTTCTGTAAATGTCTATTAAATCCATTTGCACCCTAACCTCTGTTAGACACCTTATTTCTCTGCTCAGTCTCTGTCTCGTTGACCAGTCCAAGGGTGAAAGTGGGGTATTGATGTCTCCCACTATTAGGGTATAAGAATTGATGTGGGATTTGAGCTTTAGTAGTGTTTCTTTTACATAGATACGTGCCCTTATATTAGGGGCATAAATATTCAGGATTGAAATCTTATCTTGATCAATTTTTCCTGAGATGAATGAGTAATGTCCATCTTGGTCCCTTATTATTGCTTTTAGCTTACAGTCTACTTTGTTATATATTAGGATGGCAACCCCAGCTTGTTTCTTAGGGCCATTTGATTAGAAAATGTTTTCCAAACCCTTTACTCTGAGCCTGTATCTGTCTTTGTGGTTGAGGTATGCTTCTTGTATGCAGCAGAAGGATGACTTCTGTTTTTGTATCCATCTTGTTAGTGTGTGTCTTTTTATAGGTAAGTTGAGTCCATTGATATTAAGGGATATTAGTGACTACTGATTGATGTTTTCTGCTATTTTTGGTGATAGCTTGTATGTATTTCCTTTCTCTGGACTTTTCTTCTGTGGAATTATTGAATGTTTGTGGTTTCATGGGTGTATCTGGGATTGTTAGGCTGGAGTTTTCCCTCTAATGCTTTCTGGAGGACCGGATTGGTAGATAGGTATTGTTTCAGTCTGACTTTGTGATGAAATATCTTGTTTACTCCATCTATGGTAATTAATTAATTTGCTGCGTATAGTAGTCTAGGTTGGAAGACATGCTCTTTTAGTGTCTGTATAACTTCTGACCAATGCCTTCTTGCTTTCATCGTTTCCATTAAATAGTCAGAAGTTATTCTGATGGCTCTGACTTTATAGGTAAGTTGGTCCTTTTCTTTTGCAGTTCTTAAAATTTTTTCTTTGCTCTGTATTATTATGTTGCAAGCAGACTTTTTGGGAGATCATATCTATTTGGTGTTCTGTAATCTTGGATCTTTATAGGCATTTCCTTCTTTAAGTTAGGAAAGTTTTCTTCTATGATTTTATGGAATATAGTATCTGTGCCTTTGAGCTGATATTTTTCTCATTCTTCTCTTCCTATTATTCTCAGGTTAGGTCTTTTCATGGTGTTCCAGATTTCCTGAAGATTTTGTGTTATGGCTTTTTTGGTTTTAGTAGTTTATTTGGCTGACGTATCTATTTCTGCTACTGAGTCTTCCACTCCAGATATTCTCTCTTCCATCTCTTGGATTCTGTTCGTTATGCTTGTATCTGTAGTTACAGCTCTTTTCTTCAGATTTTCTATTTCCACCTTTGCCTCATTTTGTGCCTTTTTTTCTTTTTTGCTTCTATTTCAGTGTTCAGTTCTCTCTTTTGTTCTTCATGCTAACCTAGATGGTGTCACTTCATACTTGGGCACCAAAGACCCTAAGGGATGACAATAGGGAATGTGAAAGGATTTGATAAAAGTTGACACAAACCATTTTTTTTCAATAAATAACTACTAGTTAAATAAATAACTACTGAACAATTATTCATTTCTTTTTTCTTACTACGTACTGTATATTAACATACATATTAGCTGTTTCTGTTATTGAAAACTAATATCTGAAAAATACTACCCAATCTCCAGGAAAACTGTCAATTTCTGTTATTATTCTAATCATGAGAATAATCACCTAATCCTGTATTGGCTTTGCTATTGAAGTATCTAACCTTCAATAGCAAGTATTGAAGTATCTAAAAGATAAACATTTACCTTTAAGAACATGTAGTATAAGTTTCACAAAGGCAAGGGCCAAAATACAGAAATTTTCTTATAATTGTATGTTCTGTTTTTTGTTCTTTGAAATATAGGTAATCCGTCCTTTAATGATTGCAAAAGCATAAAGGAATAAAGTTAGAATGTACGCAGACATGCACATACACACAGATGCAAATAAAGTCTTCCTAAAAGCATCATTTTTTGATTGAGTTTTACATTATTTTTATTTTTAAGTCTTCCTCTAGTTCAGTGGTTCTCAACCTTCCTAATGCTGTGATTCCTTTAATACAGTTCTTCATGTTGCAGTGACCCCCCAACTATGAAATTATTTTCATTGCTAATTCATAACTGTAATTTTGCTACTGTTATAACTTGTAACATAAATATCTGTGTTTTCTGATGGTCTCAGGTGACTCCTGTGAAAGCATCATTCACTCTCAAAGAGGTTGCAGCGCAAAGGTTGAGAGCCACTGCTCTAGTTAAAGCTTTTATCTTATAGTTCTAGGGATGTTTTTCTTAATATATTATTCTAGTATCTCGTCTTCATATCAAAAATTTGACTTATTCTTTAATATGTAAGTTGGCTGGATACCAGCATGTTTTTAAAGCAAATATTTTAAATCCAATCAAACTTCTTTTCCATTGAAAAGACTATAGAAAAACTTCTATTTGCATTTATTTATTTGCTTATTTATTTATTTATTATTGTGTTTTGTTTTATAGTAGGATGGGTCAAACCTGGGGCCTTGTACATGCTAGGCAAGGAGACCTATCATAAAACTGGAAACTCTAGCCCTCCATTCTTTGAGACAGGATCTTCTTATATAGGTCAGACTGACATCAAACTTATGATTATGATGTTAGAATTACAGATATGAGCCATCATACCCAGCCCAAGAAGGACACTTTCAAATGTTGTACCTGATATGGTCTCCAACCCCATTATACATACATCAATATGCTAGTAGAGTAGTATTAAAATACGTGACTAAATTTGTCATTCCGAAAGGTAATTATTTCCTAAAAGCCAGCCTTTCCCAGTTTCAGAATTTTCTCAGGTAATTCCTTTTCTCTGGTCTTTCACACAGATATTTCACCTAGAGCATAATTTTTTCCAAGCCTTTTGTTTTACCCAGAGGTGTTTAGCAGTGAGTCGGATAAAGCAACCCATACATAGAGCCCAGCTTGTCCTTGTGAAAAGTATAGAGCAGAATAACCAGAGCTACACAGAGAAACCCCACCTTGAAGAAAAAGAAAACAAAAAAAATAAAAAAGAGAAAGTGAGGTGTTACTGTTTTATTCTACTGGAGTTTGCTATGCATGGAAACCTGAAACACAGAAAGAACATGACTACCTGGAAGGACCTCCCTCGAAGGGGAGGGTGGATTTCCTCTTCCATTTTAAAGCATCTAAAGAATGAGAGGTATCTTTGAATCATGTAATATCACTAGTTTAAATGAAATATAAAAAGAAATAGTTTTTTTTGATGGCAGGGCCTGCAACAGCAGCTGCTCTAATGGCTGAAGCGGGATTGTCAAAAGTGCAAGGCCTGCTTCAACAGCGTCATGGGACTCTGTTTCTAATTAAAAAGTGAACCATGGGCTGCACATATAGCTCAGAAGGCTTGCCCAGCATGTGCGAAATGGGACCTAAGCTCAGTTCCCATAGAGCCAAAAGGGGTTATCATAAAGGAATGAGTACTGCTCCAGCCTCTGCTTGTTATCCTGCTTCTAATACTTAAACCTCCTGGGCTGTGCCTCAGTTTTCCATGAGTTAAAGGAGGAGATGGGATAATAAGCATATTGTTAATGTTTCTTCCAAGTTAAAATCTATTTCATGAAAAGAGAGGAATTCACTTGTCTAAAAAGTAAAGAAAGGATTGTATTTTAAATATTCAGAAGAACAACAAATAAGTAAACATGGAGTTGTGTTCACAGTACATCAAACTGTATAAGACAAAATACAAAGCAACGAGTCTAAAGAAACAGCCAGCACAATAGCTTAATATTTTTGTTTGTTAATTTTAAAATTGCATTTTAATCATTTCCCCGTTTCCTTTTCCTTCTAAACCCTCCCATATACCCCTCATCACTCTCTTTCAAATTTATAGGCTGTTTTTCATTAATTACTACTATACACACATATCTAAGCATATACATATATGTGTATGTACACATGTGTGTGTGTGTATAACATTATGTGGAAACAACAGGTTGAGACCATAGAAGGTTACCTGTATGTATGTTCTCATGGCTGGCGGCTTGGCACTGGACAAGTGACTGATGTGCTCTTCACTGGGGAGGAGCACCTCTCCTGCTCTTAGCTTTATTCCGCTGCCTGTATTTCTTCGTGTAGGGTAGAGGCCCCAAGGACTTTTCCCATTTAGCTTTTCATGTCCATTGGAGTCATCTTCTTTTACCATAGTTTGCATAGTCATGTTGGTGAGAATTTACATGTATAGCTTCCGATTTTACGAAGAGACATTTATCTCCCAGCACACTCCCTGATCCTCTGGCTCATAGAATCTTCCCACCCCTCTTCCTCGGTGTTCACTGAGTCCCAAGTGTGGGAGGGTTTTATAGATATATTCATTGGAACTGGGTTCCACAACTCAGCCTTCTAATCGGTTTGGTTAATCTTTAATATTTCCTATTACTCTTCCTGATGAGAAAGACAAAAACTTTTTCTGCATTAAAAAAGAAGAAAAAGAGAAAGGACTAGGAAAATTGACAATAGGAAAGGGAATAAAAAAGGAAGGAAGGAGGTGGAAGAAAAAGGGAAGCGGGGAGCCTACAAGGGAGAATGGGTCTGTGGGCAGTTAGCGGGAACTCAGTCTCCTACAGAAAACCAGGTGTGCGGAGCTGGAGAGATGGCTCAGTGGTTAAGAGCACCGTCTGCTCTTCCAGAGGACCCGGGTTCAATTCCCAGCAACCACATGGCAGTTAACAACAGTCTGTAGTTCCAGTTCCTAACCCTGTAGTTCTAGTTCCCTAACCCTAACCCTAACCAAGGCAAATAAATAAATAAGTAAAGTTAAAAAAAAAAACAAAACAGGTGCGTGTCCAGACTCCATTCCTTTTCTGCTAAGTTATAAGCTGGCAGTTAAAAGCTAAAACGAAGCCAGTTCAAATGCTTCTGGATAGCTGCTATGGAGCCCAGAGGCCTTTACAAAAGGCCCCAGCCCTCAAAAAGGAGTCTGGATAGGCTGGAACCCATTTTCTACTTGGCGCTGTAAATATAACCTGAAATTTAAGGTCTTGTAATAAACTAAGTGATCAATTAGTTGAGTAATATTAAATGAAAGAAGAGAAGGAAGAGGAGAAAAAAATGAAGAAAGGAAGGAAAAGAAGAAAACTCCAACATTTTGTTTTTAGGTGGATTTTTTATAAAAGACTACTTCAATATAAAGTTTTATAAATAAAAGACTACTTCAACATAAAAGTATTTTTATAAACAAATATAGTTAAATTTTGAAGTTGGTTCTTCTGAGTGTGAGAAATGACTTGAAGCCTAGAGAACATCTCCTGGACTGTATTCATATATAAGATGACACTGTCAGCCATCTTTCTCACACGGTAAGGAGAGCTGGGAATGCCCAGTTAAGATCCAGTAGTCCACTTCATCAAACAGCAAGCATTTACTGACCACCTCCTGTGTGTCATTTGTTGAAGGAGGATTAAGGGGACACCTGGTTCTAGAAAGCGGATAGTTCCTAACAGCTGCCTGAAGAGTCTAGGAATGAATGATACACAAATTCTCTGACCTTAGAAATTTGCATTCTGGTGTGGTGGGAATGGAAGTAAGAAGTTTTTATGTGAGTTGATTGGGATCCACACTCTCCATTTTGATTGATTGTGGTTTTCTTAGGTGGTCTCCATCTGAGGGGTAAAGACTATATTTATCACCAGGCATAAGAACAAATACCAGAATCTATACCCATAAAGTCTCACTAAGACAACTGCCTAAACATAAGAACAACAATATAGACATGCTAAAGTGGACAAGGAAAATCCCAAGGGCTGTCAGCCCTCCACAAAGAAGTAGGGACAACTAAGGGATGCTCACAACAGGAAAAATAGTCTTCCCCAGGGAAGAGCACTCCAACAGGTTATCTAATACCAAGTGGTCAGCCCTGAAAACATACATACATACATGCAGACTGAGCGGGCTATATTTGGGGATATATGTGTATACATATCTGCATAAATAACAAGAAAAAAGGTCATGGTTTTAAAAGAGCAAAAAGGGATATATGGGGGGTTAGACGGAAAAATGGGAAGGGAGAACATTGTAATTATAATCTCAAAAAAATTAGAGCGAATTGATTGTAATATCTTGAAATAGATCAGATCATAGTATAAGAGCTAATTCCTGTACCTACAGGAGGGTTCATATAATTCTAGCAGTAAATTTTAACTGAAAAGAATTTATAGGATAATTATGGTGATTAAGCCTTCAATATCACAACTGCCTCAATGTTTCAGGAAAGAAACAGTTTAATAAGGAAAAGCAAGATAAGAAGTTTGTGGATTAAGTTTGTGACCCAGAGGCAGGATGATAGAAAAAGGCAGACCTGTAGAAATTGGCCAAGAAAAGAAGTCATATTTGTGGAAAGCAGCTGAATCTCATGGACAGTTTATATTAGCAGTCAGGCTATAAATGAATAGAGCAGCCTTGTTTCATGACAATGAACAGCAGGCAATGAACAAAGGGTTTGATAAGGAGAGCTTGAACCATGGCATTCTATAATCAGCAAGGTAGTCTCAAGGGTATAACATCTGTATAGCCCTAAGTGATTGTCACAGTCAACACTTCTTCCAATCAAACCCTAATTCTTACCTTGAATAAGCACTAAATTTGATTACCAGGAATGAATCAGAGGCTGCCTATGACATGCTTGCCAAATAATATGCCTATTTTTTCCACTTGCATGGGTCAGTGAGTCATCATTGCCACTGTATATCCACTCACTTCTAAAGAGACTTCCAACTGTGTACCTATTAATTCATGACCTCCCTTTGTGTGGTCACGCGCTTGAGGTGATGTCAGTGTCACCAGCAAATGAATAAGCCAATGGGTAACATTAGCCTGGAGAGAAAACTGTGAGCTCACCAAGCAGGCACCTTATCTATGACCCAGCAGTAAGAACACAAGTGATGCTTGAAAAAAATCTTTGTTCTTAGGCTCCATGGTCATCAGCACATCTTTGTTGCCTTGGTCTGCACCTATGGGAGCTGTCTCTGTCTGGAGATGGATGCTATCTGAACTTATAGAAGCTTGCCCAAGTATTTTTCAACTCAGTTACTATAGATTCAGTTCTTCAGCTCCTGCTATGTGTCCCTCTAGTACCAATTCATTTCTGCATCTCAAAGGCAAGAGTTAAGAAAGCAAAGGACAGCCCAGTTCCACAGGACACCTCCCTCATTCAGGACTATCTCTGATTTTATCACATGAATCGCAGCATGAAATTATGTTGGAAACAAAAGCTGTACAGCACTTTAAGCCAAAGAAGAGCATAGCACTGACTTACCTTTTAAAAGAAATAACATTTTTATAAAAGGAAAAATCCAAGCTCTCATTCAAAATTGCTTTATGGTAATTTTTTAAGAGCAGTGAGAGAATCAGAACTGAACTTTGAACAATGTCACAAAGAGGTAGTTTCTTAGAGAAGGAAGCAAGCTGTTTAAATAACAGGCTTTTGTCTGCGGCTTCATACTTCACAGACAAATCTCTCCTTGGCCCTGCCAGAGTAATTGGGCTGATGTTAACAAGCTTTTCTCCTATGTGACTAATAACTAGCTTTGGCGCAGTAATCCTTATTTATGCTCATTATTTACGAATATGCAATAGGCACAAGTAATATTCCCTGGGGAGAGGCTATGAGAAGGAGACTGCTGGGAAAAATCGACAGAATCAGGGCAAGACATATTTTTCTCAGGACAATCGACATTCAGAGAAAGTGTAGAAGGCTCTGGCTTTCTTGTAGATGGGTAGTGATTTAGAGAAGGGGCAGCCTGGGGTAAAACACATTTGACTTCCATTTTCCTCCATGCATTAGTTGCCAAGAATTTCCATCTTGTCTAACAAGGCTCATTATAAAAGCTGAGAACTAGTATCTCATAGGTCAGGTAACAGTGCCTTGCCTTGGAATTAGTTTTCTTTAACCTAATTTGGTAGACTGTTTGCCATCTTGACAAAGGTCCTGCATTGCCATGAATTTCTTGAAGCAACCATCCCATGTTGTCAAGGCAACCAACTTTGCAGTTTTGTTTTTGTTTCGTTTTTTCCCCCTCTAGAAAACAATTTCCAACATTGCAAACCCTAAATCATAATCATCCCTTATAAAACTCAGGGTCAGATATGTCCCCTCAGTGGATAAAGCTGTTTCTTTTTTATGAGTGTGTCATTGCAGTGTAAGACTTTGACTTGAGGAATAAAATATATATTAAAACATGGAAGTTAAATAATCCCACAGCATTTTTATCTTGTTGCTTCATTCCCAGGAGATGTGAGACTGTTTACTACTTGCCGTTACATTTTTTTTTTTTTCTTAGACTGCTGAATCTATGTTGGCATATTTGGACTAAATTTCTATGTAAATTGATTGCAATCAACAGCTTTCTCGTGGTTCCTGAAATTAAACTGCGGGAAAAGAAAGTGTTTTCTGGGGTTAGTATCACCCTCTTGTTGCATATCTGCCCCACTTTTTAAGAGTCAAGACCTTGTGAGAATCCTTTTCAGTGTAAATGGAGTCACTTTGCAATTCCCTGAGAATCTCTTGAATTCAAGGGGCATGTGTTTTTCCAGAGACCTCAGCAGCATCCCAGTTGTTTTAAAGGAAAATCCCCCAAAAAGGAGAGGAAGAGGGGCTTGGTACTTTTTGTTAGCTCCTTCTAAGAGGAACTCACTAAGTTCTGAAGGGCTGATGATTATTTTTAGACCTGAATCTCCACAATGCACCTCACAGACCACATTTTATTTAAGAGTAATTGCACATGTAATGCTTCATTCTTAGTCAGCCAGGACCATTGGTCTGAATTTCCAGTTAAGTTTTCAAATATTTATAAGGTTCCTTTCCCCTTACATTTTGGCTTGGAAATCGAATACGTAATTAGTAGTTGTTCTTAATTTTATAATTTCCAAAGGTTTTTAGAACAGAAACATGTGCTGTAAATAAAGTTTCTGTATGAGACTTAGTGGGTCACAACACTTTCATGTTGCATGTGTCAGCTCCTTCAGCTGCCATTATTTTACAAGAAACCAAACATTATTACTCATTAAAAACTAGTACCAACTGTCATTTCTGCTTGTGAAGAACTGGCATAATTTTCTTTCCATTACTAGAATTAGACAGATGAATCCTAAGGATTTGTCAGGATTTTGATACTTTGCAAATATTTTAATAGTTATCCACAATGTATTTTGATCATATCCACCCTCACTACTATCCTTGGTCCTCAAAGATTCACTCTTATAACTTCCAACTCCCAAGCTCTTTTATTTTTAGAAAAGTATTCCATTGAGTCCAACTCATACTGCCCATCTCCTGGGTGCAGGACCATTTATGGAGTGTGGTCAATCTTCCAAGGGCCACACTCTTAAAGAAACTATCAACTGTGCATAGCTTCTCGGTTAGGAATGGGGGCTTGTGAAACCCTTCTCTCGCTGATATAATTCTGACTGGCTTGAGCCAATTAGACTTAACATTGTCTTACAATTGTTGTACCTGTGTCAAGGGACCCCCAAAGACCACCAGGGAACTGCACTTTGATGCAAACACATGAGGGTCAGTTTATACTTTTGGACAGTTTCCACCAAACCCAGGCCAAAACCCTCTGTTCCAATGCAGCAGAGGGATTCTACCCTGGGCTCAGAAGTGAGAGGGTTTTTAAAGAAAAGCATACATAAGTGGGGTATTATACATCTTGGCATTTCAGCATTGGGTACAGAGGTATAGGGTACAGTAGCTACTGGCTAAACTTTGGACATGAACCCAAGCCTTGAATATACTGGCTAAACTTTTAGTGTGAATGTTTTGAAATCTTTTGGCTGTCAGGAGCATTCCTGATATTTTTTCCAGATTCTTAGACCTGCGCCCTGCCCTCAGGAGTTAAATGGTCTTTCTCTGAAATAAAATTTTGTAATGATAAATCTATGTCTTCACACCATTTTCAGCTTCTCCTGGTGTGGCCTTTCAAGTGTTACTGCTCTAACACAGTGCAAAAAGAATTTAAGACTGTTAGATTGATTGCTTTTCTTGTTGCTATGATAAGATAACCTGACAGAAATGTAAGAAAAATGCAGAGGGGTTGTTTTGGTGAGTGGTTCAGACCATCTTGGTAGAGAATTTATGGTAGCAGCAGACTTAGATTGCTAGTCACATTACTCACATTGTAAATACAGTCTGAAAGCAGAAAGTAGTTGTTAGGATTTTGCAGCAGAAGAGTACTTTAGCAGATCAGGGTTGAGGAAATCACATCACACAACAGATCTCATACAAGGGATTTGTTGGTGGGTAGTGTGAAAGGCTACTTCTGATCAAGAACAAGTGAGGAGAGAGGGAGAGAGTGGTCCATAACAGGGGCCCTTTTAAAGGATTTCTATGTCGAATTTGGTTGTTGGTGATGATATGGCTGATGGCACTGAGTTGCTGGGTGATTCCCATTATTCCTCCTTTTTGCTTATTATAAAAGGTGAGGAAATAGAAAGGATAGCTGGTGAGGTGGGAATGGAGGGTACAATGCTCTGTAGTCTGCTTCCTGCTCTCTTGGGATGTTGATATATTAAGAACCAAAGAAAACTGGGATGCTGGTCACGTCCTGGGAGAGCAGGCAGTTTCACTTGCTGACCATGATCTGTGGGACCTCCTGGGACTAGGGATGTACCAGCAGCAGGTATGAGGCTGAACCAGCTGGGGCTAGCCACTTTGAAGCTGTTCAGGATACAGATTTTGACAAAATACCCAGACCTGATGCTGGGACAGTCTGCAGTTGACCTGAAATCTATTGAAGCTAATAGACTAGGTAGAAAGGGTAAAGTTAAGAAGCTTAATGGAAATTTTTATTCAGGGTGTGCATTTGAAACTATTAGACCCATGGTTCTAGTACTTGAAGGAAGGGCATCCCAAGGCAAGGGGAGAAAGGAGGAGGAGAGAACCCACCCTTAGAAATAGGCAGAATTGGCAGATGGAGAACAGGTTGTTGATTGACTATATTTATCTGGTGTTCATTTGACCTATAGGTTCAAGTCGATTCTCTGAAGTTTACAAATGTTTGTTTTTTTTTTTTAATTTACAAATAGCATATGATATGTTAGCATTGCCATTGTTTGTAATCTATACTGAAATTAACAATGTAAAAGGCAGGAAATTCATGCCATTGCATCCTAGTAAGAGCTCAGGAAACCAAAAATGATTGTGGGTTAAATATAGACACTCTTTCCTCTGTTCAGAAGACTGGGTGCATATAGATTAGACAGATGTTTTTAGATTGAGAAGCATTTTTAAGCTTATACTTAGAAAACAATCAAATGTAAGATCTTGCGTTTGTGACTATGGTATAATAATAGTCAGTGCTCACCAGAGCTAGATTAATAGCTTATTAGAACTCCAGTGGTTAATGTTAAAATTCTTTTGAAGTTTTAATATAACAATAGCATAGGGGGGGAAGTAATCTGAAATGTTTTTCATTTTACATATATCTTAAATCACTTTCTTATACCTTTACAAATTGCATTTACATACCTTAAGACACCTTCTTAGGCCTTTATAAATTACATTTACATATCTTAAACATTTCTTCAAACCTCACAATATAAGCTTTTGTATTCTCAGACCTTACATAAACTTTACACGTCTTCCTAACCAATCATTTACCATGTGACACAGGTGGTTGATTACCAAGAGAAGTCATTGTAAATCGAGTTTCTTTAAATAATAGAATAGTAAAAAGTTATATTGAAAACTGTTTATAGCTTTATTTTTAGAGTCCCACTAGCAAGGTAAACTCTGTCTAGATCTAGTAATAGCTCTAGGAAAGTGAGGCCGGAAGCCTGATTTCTACACGTGAATAGAACTCAGAAGGCAGCTGAAACCTTAGTTGTTCCTGTTAAACTGGCAAAGTTATCAGTAGTTTATCTTCCAATGCCATCAGAGACCTGAGAAGAATGAATTTCACCTGAGCAAGCAGCAAGTACAGACCAAGCACCTTCTAAATCTATTAGAAATGGCAGAGGCTCACTGATGACCTGGACAATCACCCTAGGGTCCTCCATGGTCCCTGGGGGCTGAGGTCTCAGGGCAGCATCAATCTTCAGCTGCCAGGTCCAGAAGATCTGACAGACTTTTCCTGTGGAATAGAAACTTGGGGGACTGGACTACCTTGTCTCGGCAAAGTTGGACAATCAGATCCCCATTGGCATGCATATGTGAAGTTTGGACAAGGTCCCAGCAGTAGGCAAGGTAAAGAGCAGTTTGTCACCCAGTGGCCAGCTTTGACATAAGTAAAGCAAGTTCCAGTTAGGGTTCTTCTATTTCCCATCATATTCTTTGGAGGAGCTTAGGGATACGGCAAGTAGCTGGCATGTCTATTATGGGAACCTCCCATTTTATATTAAACATTTTAAATACCATATTCAACAGACCTCTAAAGAGCTTGAGGACCATTTACCTATTAAATTTATTTAAACTTAACAAACTTTGCTTTTAGGCACTTGTTTTAGGCTTAACTTTGAAAATCTATACAGGAGGCTAATTAAATCTTATTCCTGGTAATTATTACATTCGTACTTAGTGTTACAAGCATAGTTCTGAACACATTAAGTATTTGATCCTTTCTATCGTGACAGGCCATTAACTTGTCTGTCTTAATTATCTTTAACAGTTTACATGTTAGTAAATTTTCCATAACATTAGGACTTTTGTAGCTTTATCCCTTTTACATTTGAACCTTAAAAATTTTTTTTTAATTGAAGCTATTTTTAGTATCAAAATAAAACTTTTAATCTAGAGACAGCACATAGGAAAAATGCACTGGTAAAAGGAGTTTACCAATCCTTTTATAGTAAACCATTATAAAATATTGCAGGGTTTTTTTTGTATGGTTTAGTTTATTCAAATGGCTAATAAGCAAAGACAAAAATGCTAGACCAGTATTACTGTGAACCTGAGTGGACCTTAGGAATTTATAAGTCTTGATGAGCAAATATACCTACTTTATTTATTAAACATACATTGTTACTTATCTAAATTTTCTAGCAGCTTGATGTTGAACAGTTAGCAAAGATATAAGTAGTTAGACATACATCCTAAATCAGCTTCTGTTAGTTTAAGTAGACCTTTTATAACCTTAAAATTTTACTATCATATAAATATCCATATTAATTCAAAATATTTTGGAGGCTTGTTGCTTCTTTAATCTAAAAATAAACATAATGATAAACAGAGAGTTCATTAAGGCTAAGAAGGTTTATAATTGTTGTTCTATGTCACATGGTCATCTAAAGATGGTGATAAAGTCACATAGCATGTACTGGTTAATCTTAGATAAAAAAAAATGACTGCCAACCACATGGCTACTTACATCTTGATGAGATCATGGGCCAAGATGGATGAGTGCCACATGGTTGCTATATTAAAATATCTGTTTTCCTAGGAAGTCTATATTTCTTTAAGTGAGAGTGGAATCCAAGTTACATACATACATGCAAAAACACAAATATATCCTAAATAAGAATTGAATCACATATGTTGCAGTAAATTAAGATTATCTCTATGTATATTTTGATTAAAATTCTTTTGTTATAAGTTTAAAGCCCAATTTTTTAACATTTTATAGATTTTAAACTATATTCAATGAATATTCAAATCCTGAGATAGTGTTTACAGCGTAATCTTAAGAGTTTTGTTTTGTTTTTCATTTTTGTATATTTGGTTTTGATGGCAGAGCACAGAGAAATTGTAGAGATAAAAGAATGTTAAGAATGGAAAGTAGAGGGGCTGGAGAGATGGCTCAGCGGTTAAGAGCACTGGCTGTTCTTCCAGAGGAACCGGGTTCGATTCCCAGCACCCACATGGCAGCTAACAACTGTCTGTAGTTCCAGTTCCAGTTCCAGGCAAACACCAAGGCAAATAAATAAATAAATAAATAAAGTTTAAAAAAAAAAAAAGAATGGAAAGTAGAGAAAGTGTGGAGCAGAGCAAGTTTAAGTATACAAAATTTGGGGATCATTTGTTTGTTTATGTGGCAGCAATTGTTATCATCTGTTAGAATTTGGAAATTAAATTCAGCAATTTGAGGCCATTGATAAGTACTGGGGCAAACCTGTTGTGATGAAAATTGGGTCTGTGGAGGAAGAAAGAGAAGGTATGTGTTCCTATAAGATCCCAGAGGGACCTGTGACTGAAGCTAAGGAACTGCAGACCAGAGCCTGAGATAACCAGGAGAGGACAGGGGAAGGGAACCCAATACGTATCTTTATTAGAGAGACCTATTTGGGTGCAGCATGCCAGAGCCAAGAGAGACAGATGTCCATGTGGAGGAAGCCCCAAGAGTGTAGAAGCAGGCTCCAGGAATGAGAGGGATACTTACAACATAGCACAAGGACAGGAGGCTGTAGCAGCCAGAGAAGCACATGGGTGCCCATAGGAGGTGCCCACGTGGAGGGCACAGCAGGCCAGAGCAAAATGGGAATTGAAGTATTGGAGTCTAGAATTTGGAATCAAATTCCTAAACAAACATTTGTACATAACTTAGGAAAGTGAAACCAGCAGTTTGGTTGGGAGCCATCTCTGCAGGTGAGAACAGATGTGTGCTGGGTGTGTCCACACTGCAGCTGGCCCCTCCTGGCTTCCCACTCCTCACCTGCTAAGTCTAGCTCTGGCTCCCACTTTGAATAAACTTATAATTCCTTCAACTGCAACTTTAAAACAGGACATTTACACAGTGTGGAAGGCAAGGGAGATCAGAGAAAAACCAACAGTGCTTGGAGTAAAGAAAAAAAAAGAGGGAGATGGGGAATGGTTTTCCATTCTCTTCAACAACTTGCAGTATAAAAGCAAATAAACCTGAAGCTCTTCAGACCATTGCCAGGTGGAGAGTATTCGCTGTTCCCACGGGTGAGGAAGAGGGGAAGGTCCAAGGCCTGAAGTCTGAGGTATCTCCAGGACTCACAGGGACTGAATGAGGAAGAAAAACTATTCAGTGGATCCTCATTACACTGGACAGGGGTCAGGACTAAAAGCCTGAGAAGACCTGTTGCCTAGTACCAGAACTTTCAAATGAACCCAAAAGGCAAAAACCAGAGCTAAAAGAGAAAGCCTCACTCAAGGAAAGGGGGAAGAGGAGGGGTTGGTGATGAGGGCCAACCATTGTCTTAGAGACCGTGGTTGCTGGTACCTCTACCTCCAAGAATACCAGAGGGGGATGGACACTCAATCGTCACTTCCCTGGGTCCAGGGCAGTATTTACGCTGACCAAAGGAAAAACTTAAACAACTGCCACTGTCGGGTGGGGCACCCAGTGGTTGATGAGTCCAGAAGGTGAGTCCCTTGTAGGTGGACTGAAAATATGGGATAGGGTCCTTGTGCATCTTAGAGCCTCTAGGGCCAAGCTCACAAGCACTAGGATCTATTACCCAGTTGGCATCAATGTTAGGGTTTGTGGAAAAAGTACTTTAGGTAGGGGTGGGGCAAGGAATGATGCGGAGATCACAGTCACACCCTGCAACAGAACTTACGGAAAAGATTTATTGGGGGGGGGGAGAAAGTGAGACAGAGACTGAGAGACAGAGAAAAACACAGAGACAGAGGGAAAGGGAGAAGGGGAGAGAGAGAGAGAGAGAGAGAGAGAACAGATCTTGATGAGGAGCTTTTAAAGAGTATGCAAGTAGTATTTGGTGGCTGCTGCTGTTGTGACTGCTGGCATTGAGTCACTGAAGACAAGCTTGGGGGGTTGGAACTTGGTTCTGGAATGTGGGTAGTTTCTAACAGTGATAGGTACTTGTGCTCAGTTAACTTTCCTTTCTTTATAAAGTCCAGACTCCAAGCCCAGGAAATAGTGGTGGGCCTTCCCACCTCAAATAACCTATTAAGATACTCCCTCATAGCTTGTCCAGGGCTATGTCCTAGGTATTTCCAGGTCCTGAAAAGTTAGCAATAAGCACTAACCATCACACTTGGGTATGGAAGTCCATATAAAATGTTAAGTGACTGTTTAAGGAGCTTATGGCAACAGTGAAGTAAAACCATAAGGTGACCATGAGGAAGATGTGTATATGGACCCTCTATGGAGTTAGGTGGGAAGAACAGCCAAAGCACAGATGAATGTATAGCTAATTCAATGACTTGTAAACCTTCTTTCTTGTTATACTTACATTTGGAGGCATTTCTATAAATGACTCACTAAATACACAGACCCTCAGGTTCCAGAAACCATAAAGGAAAGCTCTCTCTAAGATATCATTAGTAAACTCAGCAGAGGGGCAAGCCACTTACAGTAAGCACTGTAAACTAAGATGATGTTATTGGCCACAGTCATTAGCCAGAAGCTCCTGATTGCTAACCAATGCCTACACTGTGCTTTGTTATATCTATCGTCTCATTTAACCCTCCCAAGAACCACACATTGATATATTGTTTTAAGATTTGTTTTGTATTTGTGTGTGTGTGTGTGTGTGTGTGTGTGTATGTGTGTGTATGTACATATGTACAGATGCTCACAGGAGCCAGAAGAAGACACTGGACCCCAGAGCTGGAGTTATAGACAGCTGAGAGCCACCTAATGTGAGTGATGGGAACCTGACTCAGGTCCTGACCCCTGAGCTATCTCCCCAGCCGAAAGGGTAAACTTTGTTCTGAGTTTGGAAGGATATATATGATAAAGAGGACAAATCTGTCCATTAAGATAATCTACAAATTAAATTCAATGCTAATAAAATTTCTATAAAGATATTTAAATACACTTTAAAATTTTTAAATACACTTCGAGATGATTATGAAATTGGTATAAATTTTAAAAAATTAGAATAGCCAAACAGCTTTACAAATAACCCATGCAGCATATAAGACTGTAGGAACCAAACCACGTAGAATTGTAAGTAAATCAGTAGTTCAAATTCACGAATCAAGACATAGGCATCACATATACAATCTGCTGAGACTTGGCAAATGTTCAAAAAAACAATTCAAACAAATAGGAAAAAAAGCAAATTATGTTAAACATTTTATTCTACATACAAAAATTAGCAATAATTTTTGTTAATAATGGAACCTAAAACTGTAACATCTTCACAAAAAAAAAAGGCATTGGGGAAAAAAATAAAACCTTATGACTTTGCATTAGCCAAATATTTTTTTGCAAACAAGAGCTACAAAATAGAAACTGATGGCTCAGTGAGTAAGATTGCTTGTTTGGCAAGGCTGAGGACCTGGGATCAAATCCCAAGCACCCACAAAAGCCAAGCATAACCATGTGTGCTTATAATTCCAGTATTATGAGGCAAAAAGGGTGATCTTGGGAGTTTTCTGGCCAGCCAGTCTCAGGAAAATGATGAGTTTCTGATTTAATGAGAGACTCTTTCTCAAGACAGAATGGGCAGCAAAGAAGGAAATGATTGATGTCCTCTGCATCCACATGCATGGGCACTCATGGCCATACATTGATGTATATGCACCCACGTGCAAGATTTTGTCTCAAAATGTCTCAAAATAAAAACATTTTTTAAAGGATTCAATTGATATATCAAAGTTGCCCAAAATTTAAAATACCTTCTCTTCAAAAGTTACTGCATGCTGCGTGGTGGTGGTACATGCCTTTAATCCTAGTACTTGGGAGGCAGAGGCTGGCAGATCTCTGAGTTTGAGGCCAGCCTGATCTACAGAGCAAGTTCCAGGACAGACTACAAACCTACACTGAGAAAACCTGTCTTGAAAAACAAAACCAAGCAAATAAAAGGTAATGCAAAGATAATAAAATTACAAGTCACACATTGAGAAAAACACTGCAAAATTAAATGTCTGTTAAAAAATCTTATCTCTCTTCCATGAAGAGATCTGAATACTTACAGCTTATGAGAAATTTTAATAAACATATCACCAAAGACTCTATTAATATGAAAGTATGTCAGGGTAATCACCTAATGTGTGCACATTTGAACAATAATCACTCCTATATGCCTGGTAGAATAGAAAGCATTATAAGGACGGTTTGTTTGGGTCCTAGGGAGGAACTGACACTGTAATCCTTGCAGGCTTCTGATGAGAATATAAAATTATATAACCACTTTGAAAATAGCTTGGAATTTTTTCACACACCTTGCATATAATCAAAACATTCCAGTCAAAGCGATTTATTCAACAGAAATAAAAATATATGTCCATACAAAAATATGACCATGAATGCTCGTAGAAGCTGAGGTCCAAATGGGGTGAAACAGAAATGCTGAAGAGATGGATGAGCTAGAATGTTGTGGCAAAGCTCTGCACTAGAATGCTACAAAGCACTACAGCAATGGTTGACTATTGATAGATGGATGATACAACATGAAGAAATTCCAAAGTAACTCTGTTGAATGAAGAAAGAAGCCAGATAAGAATGTGGACTACATCATTCTATTTCTGTGAAAGGACATAGCATTTGGGGCTGGGCCTGTTGGCATATGATTCTGAGGCAGGAGATCACTCTACTGTGAGCTGTTATCTCAAAAAATAGGTAGAAAAGTAGTATCAAAAGAGGTTACGGTAGGGCAGGAAAGGTACAGCTCACAGACGTGCCTGTGGGGTCAATGTACCCAGGGCAGCTATAACACAGCCATCATGAAAATCATATACAAACTTAAAACACGGTGGGATTTCTGTTTTGTAGATTTACCTTTTTATTCAATTGTGCTCTTCTCAGACATTAAGTTTGCAAATTGAGTGTGTCACAATGTCAAAAGTTTAGACAAGCCTACCTATAGACTACTTTCCTAGATTGTGTTGATGGCTTCACAAGTCAAACAGGCTTAAATGAGTCAAAACTATAAGCTTTGACAGTTCAAAAATGTTCAGTGCACTCGGGGATTATATCTGTTAGCATCTAATTAAGCAGGAAGCTGGAATGGGAGGCCCCCAGTGCTTCTCATTCCTGAGAATAGAGAAAGTATGTCCACAACCTTCCTCTGGATAGACAAGGCTGATCTGATACGTGTAAAGTCTGTGGAGCATCATAGAAAGGATTGTCATTCTGACCACACAGATATCTACCTGCAGTAGTGTACTAGCACAAAGGGAAACACTCCTATTTGGAGCCAATGGGTGACCCTCCATTCCTGAGCCTCACTGTCATGAGCAATGGAATGCATGAGAAACAACATAGAGAAGTCTGAAGGAAGACTGGGGTCTTTAAGAGGAGATTCAGGCCCTGTGTGGTCCTGTCCTTATCTTACAAATTTGTATTAACTTCTTCTTAACTAGCACCAGGATGCTGAGTTCCACCACGATATCTCCATGCACATGTATCACAGCACCTTGCACATACTCTCCTCCCTTTATATCCTCATTCATCCTTCTCCTTGTCTTGCTGGACCCTTTTCTCCCAGTTGTTCCTGTCCTGATCTCTTATCACATATGTAAGTGTGTGCTTTAAATGTAGCTTCTGTATATGAAAGGAAATACATATTAGTCTGTCTTCTTCCCTTCCCATTGCTGTCTCTTGTTCCCGTTTGTTCTCCCTTGGTCATCTTGCTATACGGTGTCACACAGTGGCTCTTTGGTGGTCTGCTCGCCAGCTGCTTCCTGAGCAATTGCTCTCTGTGAGGGGATATTCTCCTATCACCGCCATGGATGTGCTTGCTCCCTTTCTTGTCCTTCTGCCTTTCTTGTCCTCTTAGGACCAAGAACACCCTCAAAGGGGCTGTCCTTTTACTTTCTAAGTCATCAGTAACTGTCCACATCCCCTCCTCATCCTTCAAGGGCTAAGACAAAACAAATTGACACAGAATTATAACTGCATTTTAAAAGTTTAATGCTTACATTCCAGCATATTTGAATATACATATAAAAAGAAATAATCGCAGATAAAATTGTAAATAATATTTTTATGTTTTACAACTCTCTGTTTTATAAATTATCTCCAATGATCACATTGTGAAATACAATATGAAAGACATAAAAGTAAACTTATATAAATGGGAAAGTATTGTTCAGTCAGTAGTTGCAGGACATGATTTATTTGAACTGTACAGGGACCTTTTGTCCTCACAAATAAGAAGAAAGGAAGTGAGAGGGTTTGAAATAGTTATAAATATGCACTTAGTCTGAAGACAGGAAGTTAGGGGAGTTTACCCATAAGAGTATCAGTGTTCTCCAAAGCAGAAGTCTTCTTTGATCAGACCTACTGTCACGTCAGAACATGGGTCCTCCTTTCTGGAAGACTGCAGGGGTGAGAAGCTGCCCCCTTCTCTCCCAGCCCTTCTCATGGCTGCACACATGGCCTTTGTTAACCCTGAGAACTCATGCTCCATGATACTAGAGATTCGGTGAATGCAGCCCATTTGACCACCAGGACCTGGGACTTCCTTGTCTGTCTCCAAATGCCAGAAGTTTATCTCCTCCCCATGCAGAGTTTGTTCATTCAGGCTGGCCTGAATTTCTTCCTGTGAATCTGAGCCCCAGGATTGGCCGCATTGTAGAATTTTCCTCACATTTGGTGAGTTCAGCACCAGAAAAGTTCATGTTGAAGCAGAGTCTTCCACCTTCTCCCAGCTGTCCCTCCTCCCTCCGCTCTTTCATCTTCCTCTCCTCAGAAAAAGAGACCTTTGCATCCTTTCCTCTAAGCGGAGCTAGCTTATGTTCATGTCCCTCGTGGTATCGTTTCCTATGTCACTTAGTAAAATTTCTTTAGAAAAGATTGCATAAAGGACTTCCAGGAATACCATCTATTTCTTTCTGCCCACGTCAAGCCCAAACTGTATACTGCTTGACTCAGACCAAGTAGCAAGGGTCTTGACCACCTGGCCACTTTTCTCTCTTCCTATGCCTTTTTACCTCAAGCATATCCTTAGCCAAACTTCTGTCCCACACATAGTTTAAGATAATCTAAAATTCCCTGCCCCTTCCCTTATATCACAATCAGAAGGGATTTATGATCTCCAATAGAAGAGAGAAACATTAAAGAATCCACTCCATTTTCAATTTGGTAATAAATTTTGTTTCTTTGGTGGTGCTGTTATTTTGATTGGTTATCTTTTTAAAAATTTTTTATTTTGTATTTGTGTACTTGCACACATATGTGCCATAGCACACATAGAGAGGTCAGAAGGTAACCCATGAAAATAGATTCTCTCCTTCTACCATGTGGAATCTGGGCATTGAGCTCCAATCATCCAGCTTACCAGCAGGTGCCCCTAAGGGCTGAACCCTCTCACTGGCCTGGTTGGCTATGTGTGGGCAGAGTCTCACTCTAGCCCAGGCTGATCTAGAATTCACACACAGTTCAAGCTGGCCTCAAACTTAAGGCTGTCGATCTGCTTTAGTTTCCTTAATCCGATGATTAAACACATGCTACTTCTTGGGGTTTAGCTGACATTTTTGTTGTTCTCTTTTAATTAGAAGAGATTATGAGATTAATGTCAGATTATTTAGTAATTTCTTCTACCAGGATGGGATCTAGTGATGCCAAGGAAATTAGCAATTGATTCTTTGGTAGAGAAAATAGTTCATTATCTAGTAAATTAATCAGTCATAAGCCCAAATAATAGATAACGAGAAATGATAAATATAAAGAAATTAAGTCCATCCCATTTTTATAAGATTTCTAGTAGGAAAAGATAGACTATAACAGACTACTAAATTAATACTTTAAATTAAGAGTTCCTCAGGTAAGTATTTCTTCTTCTTTTACCTTCCATTCTGAAGATTAAACCCAGGGCCTTGTGCATGCCAGGCCAGTGCTCTACCACTGAGCAACATCCCAGCCCATGATCTCTTCTTACTCTTAGACATTGGGCAGAAAAATGGCTTCAGTTATAGAATGTGAATATTGCCAGGTCTCAGGCAATTCCTCACAGAGCATGCAAGCCCACAGGGCCATTACGGGAAACAGTCTCTGGGCACAGTTCCTTAATGCTCAGAGAAATCTCTCTGGCATCTTTACACCTGAGTTAGAGCCTGAGGCCTGGGGCTGTCCTATTTCAAACCAATTTCTCCCTGAACATTGGCCATGGTAGGATAGAACAGAGTCCCCTGCAGAAGATGCCAATATTGGCACACATGTGACTGTTCCCACATGTGAGTGAGCATTTCCCATTTCCCCACTTAATTAGTTATTCTTCTTGTTGCTGTGACAACCATTTCCAACAAATTAAGCAACTTAAGAAGAAAATGGTTTCTTTGGTTCATAAATTGAAAGTACAGGAAAGGCGACAGTGAGGCGTGGTGACAGTGAGGCATGGTGAAGCCTTGGTCAGTCTCCAGGAAAAATAACATAAAATATTCTGTATGCAATTGTTATGAGAAAAGAATTTTATGAGAAAATTGTATACTCTTAGAAACCCCAATGGATTCTGAAAGAGAGGGAAAAAGAGAGAGAGAGAGAGAAAGAGAGAGAGAGACAGAGAGAGAGAGAGAGAGGGAAGAAAAACGGAAGGAGAGAAAGAGAAGGTTCAAGAAGAAATTCTCTGGCTATGTCTCATAATGCAGTCACGGGTTCTGATACACTATATTGGGTCAAATGCTCAGACATCATGGTCTGGGTCCCATGGCTCAGCTCATAAAATCACTTGCTTCCAAGCCTGACAACCTGAGTTGGGTCCCTAAACTGATATATTAGAGAGAAACAGCAGGCTCCCATGGATTCCTCTGACTTCCACACATGTCCTCCACCCTCCCTTCTACAAATACACACAAATAAGGAATAGAAGACTCAGGAGGTGAAGGCAGGTGGATCTCTGAGAGGCTGAGGCCAGCTTGGTCCACAGAGTGGATTCCAGCAGAGCTTGAGCAGTTACCCAGAGAAACCCTTCTTGAAAACAGAATAGAGACTAAGATGTCAAGTTAAAACAGTCATACATCATATCAAAATGCTCTTAAAACTGATTTTAGGTATTTTATCTGAGACACTGTTTATTTCAATGTTATTAGATCTAAAACCTGAACCAGAATTATAGATTAAAATTGAACTTGCTTCTTTTTAAGATGCGATAACAATACGAGAGTTTCAGATTTGTTTTAAAATTAAGCAGTTAAAAATATTCAACTCTAATTAAATTTTCTGAGCAATACTGAGATGTGACAGTACCAGGGAGTGGGGACAGAATGGGAAGATAAGAATGTTTCGAACCAAGAAAATAAGCAGAGACAAAGAACTGTCCATAGAATTGAGCTTACTGTGGGTGTATGTAACAGAGGCCCAAAGAGAAACTTTTCTCTCTTTGCTGCCATCTAAAGGAATATTCTAGAATATTTTCTAACACAAAGAAAAGCAATTGAAAAGGCGACATAAGCGCTTATAAAATCAAAGCCTATTACTTCTTATTGATGTGCAATTACACAGTCTCTTAATCTAATAAACACTCCAAATGCCACAGCTGCCACCCTAATCAGCAATCTTTTCAAACACCTAAAACAGCACCCTGTACAATATGCTACTTTCTTCATTAGCTCCTTAACTTAAAAAAAAAAAAAAAAAAAAAAAAAAAAAAAAAAAATCTATTATCACCCCAGTTTCATGTGCGGGGCCTTGATTTTGGTTTTTTGGTTTTTTTTTTTTTTTTGGTTTTGTTTTTTGTTTTTTCTAGAAAATGAGGAAATAAGAGTGAACAATTTAAAGTATCTTTTCAGACAGTCCAGGAGGCAGATGAATTTCTCTGAATCTAACACCAGCCTGGTCCAAACAGTGAATTCCAGGACAGCCAAACCTATGTAGAGAGACTCTGACTCAAAAAACAATAATATTAATAGATAGATAGATGGGTGGGTGGATGGATGGGGAGAGAGAGAAAGATAGATAGATGATGTCTTTTTCACCAAGTCTGGAAGTACATACCTACAATCCAAGTACTAAAAATGTAGGAGGATTATGTTAAATTTAAGATCAGCTTGGTCACATTCACAGTTTCAAGCCGGCCAAGCAGACCCTCTCTGCTAGTATTCCCAATCTCTGTGAGTCTGCTTGGTAGACAGAAACTCTCTCTTCCACTCAATGTTATGATCTTTGAGTGCCTGGGGAGTTAGCTGGCTCCAGTAGATCCACAGGTGCTGTGCTGAATCACTAGAGGAAGAAAAATGCACACGTGCAGAAATCTGCAGGAGACAGGCTTCCACAGAGGAGCCTTCTCAGTTGATACCTGGCTGTGCCGATCCCCAGGGTCTACGGGCAAAGAAACTGTGACATGATAGAAAAGCAACGATTTCTTTGGTGTGTGCCCTACAACATTGCTGTGCACAAGTAGGCATCCCCAGAACAGAGCACCAAAGATCTGCTGAGGCATCAACACTCATGAAACCACAATGCTGACCTCCTTCCCAAAGAAAAAGATTTGTTATTTCTCCCCAGAACCTCTGGGATAAAGCAGAATAACCAATATTTTTTTTAGGAAACTTTGTTAATTTGATCTTTAATTGATTTATGTTTTAAACATGATAATGGCAACTGAGATCTAGGTGGATTTAGGGAAAACATGAAAAAGAAGGAAAAAATAGGAT
The DNA here is from genome assembly GCA_004025045.1 of Sigmodon hispidus. NCBI lineage: Eukaryota > Metazoa > Chordata > Mammalia > Rodentia > Cricetidae > Sigmodon > Sigmodon hispidus. The sequence goes on from PVIH01010701.1 coordinate 29,006, forward strand.
CACTAATACAAAACTATAATTATGTATTTTATTATCGCTCTAAAAATATTTTTCTAAATAGTTTCCCCCCCTTTGGGAAGTAACTCTCAGCCCCTACCGTACATGAAATTATTTGCATTCACACTAATAATAGAGATTTCAAGGTTCCTACCCCGAGCCATGAATCCATGATGCAGCCTAGAAATTTGAAGATTTAATTGCTTACTCAACAGATCCATGCAGGTAATATATAATAGCATATATTACTGTCCTCTCAAAATAAATTAATGAAGAATTTTTCTCGTTCTCTTCTTAGCTGGCAAATCATGTTCATGGTAGCACTGCGCCCTCTAGTGGACAATTTTCTGTATGCTCTCCCTCCACACAAGTAATAAAGATGTTGTTCAAAAACACCGATCACCAAGTCTAGGTGAAAAACAATGAAGAGATGAGGGGAAATGGTAGAAGAAAAAAAAATCCTGATACTCTATAATCAGACTTACGCACATTTACATTCAAATGTATGTATCATGTAGTTTTATATACTGTAAACATATTTAAGAGAGGACATTTTAGGAAAAGTTCTGTGCTCAGATTCTGTTATCTGCTTATTCATCCACTGTGGATCTAAATTATCTAGAGAAAAAGGAAAAAGGGGCACCTGTAATTTGATCATGTCTCAACTTCTTTTCTTGCCATCACTCTCTGGACACGACAGTCTTGTGTCCATCTGGGGATGACATCTAGCATACAGAAAAATAAGCACAGTGATATTCAGCCACTCTGCCATTCCATATAAGGGACTAGAGTCTTTGCATTCTAAATAAATAAGCAAGTAAATAAATAAATAAATAACCAAAGATGTTTAATGCCTTAAGGTGCTTTAGGCACTTGATATTCACACATTCCTTTGTCTACAGACATGGAACAGGTTGTATAAATGAATGAAGTGGGACAAATGGAAGAAATAGTGGGAGCTCGGGCAAATCAAGTTTACTACAATGAAATAAATGCGAAGGAGTATTACAGTGTCTATAGCCTACTGTACACCCAGTGGAATTTTGTTTTACAAGTCACCTGGGATTCCCGGCTTACTAGCTGACTTACAGTGTGCTGTTTATGTTTATGTAATATATGACACAACCCCATCCACACAAGGAACAGCATTGCAAAGGCACCAGTATAGCTCAGTGGTCAAGTGTGTGCCTGGTAAGTATGAGGTGCTGGTTTGATCACCAACAGTTCAAAAGTAGACAGTATTTTCCCCCAGTTTTACTCAAGAGGAAACTGGGATATAAGTAGGGTGGGCTACTTGTCCCAAGTTAAACAAAGCTCTTTGTCAGTGTCTGCTTCATCCCAGATTCTGGCATCTCCATCAGATTGGCTCTAGGGCCTCCCAAGAGTGTAACTGTGAATATGTCTGACCTTGGCTCATTCATAACTCTGGGACTGGGGTTTCTATTCCAGCTCTTTCTCTGCTCCCCTTTCTCACTCTGCATCCTGTGTTGGTCTCCAACTCTGCCATTATCTTTACTTGATATATGATACTTTGATTGATACTCCTCTCTGAATTATCAGAGTATACCATGTGCATAACAGCTCCACTGACTTTTACTCTCTAGTTCCGGTACAAATTCAACCTTCCTATAAACTCAGCTCCTGCTTGCTACCCTTGCTTTAACTAACCACACCTCCATTTGCATCTATAATATGGTGTTCCAGTGACCCCTGGGGTTTGGTGACAAGTTGCATTTGGCTGTTCCAAGTGCAGCAGCATTGCTGGGGCTCTTACCCAAGCACTTCTCAGTAAAAATTCTCTCTTGGAGCTTCAGACATTTTAGGAAATTTATCATTCAGAGGATTCTATAAAGATCCAGGTGAAGCGCCTTTTGAGAAGAGCATGTTCTTTTTCTTACCCATTCAAAAGAAGCTCCATGAGCAGTGTAATTGCTGAGGTAGTCAGGATAGCTTCCCTGGGCTGTTTCCACCAGGCTGCTGCCCAAATTCTCCATTTGACATGGGAGACATAAGCTTGCCACAAGCACATCACATTGTGGGATACATATGTTCGTATATGGACTTGAACTCCAGGCCTCCTCCGTGCTGGAGAAGCACTGCCACTGAGACCACTGAGCTCTGTCTCCAACCTTGGGATGTTTGAGTCTCTTAACCTTTCATTTAAAAAAAAAAAAATGTAAAACAGGGGATTTAAGATAATCTGTAATATAATGTATTCACTCCTAACAGAAAAGGAAGCTGTCACTGTACAATCTTTTAAATGATTCCACCTACTATATGCAAAGCAAACTTACCTCTCCTTTCTTTGTCCCTATAGCAAACAAAAAGGAAATCCCATTCATTGTTATGAGGTTCAGTATTCAGAAAAACCCAGCCCTTGTTGCAAAATAGGTTGGGTGGATGACTTGTTTCTGCATGATGAGATCTGATTCCTATACCTCAGAGACAGCACCAACCTTGTGAGTTAATCTGAGGACAGCCCAATTCCACTTGAACCTGAGGCTACAGAGTCCACATTATGATAACTGAGTCATGCTCATGAATCCTCTGTTGTTTTTTGATACAGGGTTTCTCTGTGTAACAGAGAGTTACAGGCTATCCTGGAACTCGTCTTGTAGACCAGGCTGGCCTCAGAAGAACTCACAGAGACCTGCCTGCCTTTGCTTCCCAAGTGCTGGAATCAAAGGTGTGTACCACCACCAGGGGGCCTCACCAGATCTTTTTAACTTAATGTGTACTTTTCAGCATTTACATTGGTGAGAGCTACTCTGTCAGTACTTTAGACATGAGGAAACAAAAATACAGAGAATTAGAGTGCTAAAACCGTTAGCTTCAAACAGCTGACAGTTGAGGGCCTGTCAACGGTTTGGTGGCCACTGAGGTGTGGATGTGGTTTATACTGGAGAGATCATAGGCAAATTGGTGTCATTGACTATGATTTTTGAAGACTGATTTCAACATCTGATTTTATCTGAGTTCTTATTTGAATGCTCTCAGACCACATGTAGTGAAACTGCTATCTGAATAAAATACTAGCTGTCAAATAGTAAATAAATAAATAAATCAAAAACAGACAAACAAAAACAACCTCAGGTGAATCCTACAGTCCTCAGTAGCAGAGCTAGAATTTGACCCCAGAAACCTCCATCTGAATAAGTATCTCTTGGATCAGAGGGCTGCACTGCAGATTTGTATGACAGATCCCCTGTGTGTGTACACAAGGAAGTAGCTTCTTCCACATGGCTCTGCCACCTGGCTGCATTAGCTACTTGCCTTACTGGTGTGAAAACTCATGATATGATTGATTTGGGCTCACAGTTCCAGGGGAAATAGTCCACTGTGGGTGGCAGAGGAGGTGGGCGAAACAGGATGTGGCCGGTCACGTCTTGTACTCATCCAGGAAGCAGGGGACAATGTGTACCTGTGCTCAGTCTCTGTCTCTGTCTCTCTGTCTCTGTCTCCCTCTCTCTCCTCTGTCTCCCTCTCTCTCTCTCTCTCTCTCTCTCTCTCTCTCTCTCTCTCTCTCTCTCTCTCTCTCTCCTGAAACCCCAGACAGGCATAGTAGTGCTCATATTCAGTGTTATCTTTTCTCCAGTCAGATATTCATAACAACTTCCTCCAATCCCAAACTAACCCATGTACAAACTCCTCAAACGGCAGCACAATATTTCTATTTTGATTGGATGTTGGTCCATTTCTTCTTCCTGTTTCCACTTAAAATTTCTTCGGACATGTTTCCTTACAATGCTTTGATACAAAACCCTTTCCTCGTGTCCCTATTATCAAGAGAAACAGAGGAACTGGACACACACACACAGTCCCTTCACTATGGGCCATGTACATAGGTGCCAAACGATTATCACTATTCACAGACAAAATGTGTCAGGGTTTACCTATTGGTAACAAAACTGGGGACTCCATGTGGACAGTTGTGTATAGGTCTGTTAATGAACAGGCTCACATCAAGTTTACTTTCTGACCTCTCTGACACAGGAACTGCCTCTGCCACTCAGTAACCTCATCCAGCCTCTGTGTCTCCAGCTGGCTTTCCTGTTTCCTTAGCAACCATCAAGCTTTTAGAAATTGCATTAAAAGTCTGAAAAAGGTGACTTTCTCTTTTGGTGGTCTTTAGCTAACAGTGCAGCTGTGACTTTTTATCTCAACAGTTACTCCTCACAAATGTTCAGACTCTGTGATTTGGTTCCCTCCCAAAGTACTTGAAACTGTTACTAACACAATTCTATTTTAATAACATTTCCTGTCACTTCGGCGTTAATTTGGGAAGTAAAACTAAAATCACAGTGATACTGCTTGTTTAAGTGAGTAATGAACTGACTGCCAGGCATTTTATTCTAAATCCATTGGTTATGATTTCCTTCTACTCGGCATGATATATTTGCATTATAGACAGTCGGAGCCTCTGACTCAGTCACCTTCCCTGAACTAGTAACTAGCTTGCAACAGGCAGTGACAAGTGCTGTTTCTATACTCCAGGGCCTCTCTGTGTGTCTACAAAAGATCCTCATTGGACAGGATGATCTCAAATTTTCAGCAGTGTCACAAGGACTAGAGGGCTTTTTATTACCAAGATGACAGGCCCGCAGGGATAGCTCAGTGGGTAGAGGCCCTGGTTCCCAACCTGAGCACCAGCGTTTGAATCCACATAATCTAAAGGTAGAGCTCTCCTGTGACCTCCACAGCCATCCTGTGTCATGTGTGCATACCTATCCACTCACTGAAAAAACTCAAATTATAGAAGCCCTGTTGAAAAAATTTCCAAGGGGTGAGTTTGAGATGGGACCCCAAACACTGGATTACTAACAAGCTCCCCAGCTCCCTGACTAGTGCTGAGGAACAGTCTTCAGAACTACTTACTCTAGAACAGGACCTCAAAAAACTTATATTTGTCATGTTACAGAACCTTTGAAAGTTGTTTAGAGACTCTTGCATACTGTATTGTGCTAAGCTATCTGCAGAATGCAATGCATTTTAGATCTCGAAAAATTTGTACTCCACAAATCCCACAGTAATAATACAAGAAGACTTAGAAAACTTTAAGCAGTTAAAATGCAGCTTTGCATTTATGCAAATGAAATTACAGCAATAGTCTAAAGAGATGGCTGGTAACTCCTGACCCTGACTGTATAAAAACACAATACTACTAAGGACCAATGGGGACAGGTGCCACCAAGGCACATCATTTGAGCTGTGAGAGTATAGATTCCCTAAAAATTCTGGGTTATGCTAGAAATATGGGAGATACATAGGGTAGCTGGGGGAAAAAGAGGGGAAAGGAGGTGGAAGGAGGGAGGGAAGGAGGAATAATATAATTCTTCTCAATGTTTTGATGTTTGGAAGTCTCCGTACAAGAGTAAAGGCCATGGTGATGAAAACAAGTTCCAAAGACCAGGGGATGCAAAGCCTGAAGACAAAGTCCAAGGCCGGATATGGAGGGGATGCTAACACTTTGTGAAGTTCGTTTGGCCAGCCTTAGCTGATGTGTTTTCAGGGTATAAAGGAAAAGTTTACTAGTATGACAGGAAGATAGTGGGGAAATTATAGAGATGTGGAAAAGGAGCCAGGCATGATGAGGGCAGCTTCTTCTGAGACCAATAATCAAAGAGGATTATGAATTCAAGGTTATACTAGGCTATATGACAATACCCTGTGTAAAGCACCTACCAGTTGGGCTGGGTGATCTGCAGGTCCAGTAAGTAACCTGGTGCTGACAATGGAGAAATCTCTGAGAACTGGATGAGCCTCTGCAGGAGATGTCCCAAATGTCACAAGGCACATCTGGAAATAAGCACAAGTCACACATTGCTTTGCTGACACATGGCATCAACAAAAAGACAAATGCAATGTGAATTTTATGTATTTTGCTTTATTTTCTCAGTCTTTCCACAAACCAAGTTTGCCACTAACTCCATTTCAACACTACAGATATTAAATTACAGCACTTTCATAACTTGTTAAAATAAGTCTTATACCCTTCCTCCTTCACCTATTTGCCGTTATAAACACTTGCAAACTTCGTTGAAAAGTTTGCATACTGACCTGAGCAAATATTAACATAAACGCCTTGATTTCTGGGAGTCCCTAAATGAGAGTACCACATGCAATAATGTCTTCATATGGCAGAGGGCGCTGTGGCCCTGTATCTACACTGTGTAATACATTTCTGAATAGGCTGAGGATTTATAAAGTGGAAAAGGTTGATGCTTCTCTTACCCTTTCACTGAGGAGCAATAGCCCCTGAGCTTCCATTATCTGGCATGGGAATCTTTACAAATGATTTGTCCCTACCTTATCCATTCTTAGTATTTTTTTTTTTAGGTCCAACGATTTTACACAACGTATTTTATCTCATAAAATTGCTTCTTAGCTATAAGTCTAGATTTTTTTGAAAAGAGATTCATTCATTTGTATTTTACATATATCTGTGTGCCTCGCTACACTGGGAAGCCAGAGAGCATTACATCGCCTTGAGCTGAAGTCACAGGTGGTTGTGAATAACTCGATGTAGGTTTCCAAACTGAGACCTGGACCTTGGCAAGGCCAGTGAGCACTTGTCATTAATGACAGCTCTCCAGCCACAGATGACCCAAAGCTTATGATTATTTTAAAGCCAGTTTTCTGGTTGAGGGTGGACTGTGTATGTGTATTTGCTAAAGTCAATCTTCTGCGCTAGAATACAGAAGGTCTCCCTACACAAATAATTAAATTTTTTGCACAACTTTGCATTATTTTGATTCCAGGGTTAATCGTGAAATATTTATCAAATCACAAAATGCTATTGTCAAATGGTAATATTCTCTGATTTATATGTTATTCTAATTAACTCTATAGACTATCAAATCCAGAACAAGATCTTAAAATCAGTCTTTCTCAGACATGACATACAGTTTTGCGAAAATCCTGTGCTCAGATATTCATGATTCTATATTGATCAATTCCCACTGGTGTCAGTGGGGCCGATCTGCTTATCGGCAGCCATGATAATAATATACCTCCTCTATTGTTACACTTGACTAACAAAAGATAACTTCGTGAAACAAGCCAGTAGCACAGACATGTAAGCTGTCTTTTGGCTCTCATGAAGCCCTATAAGGAAAGTTCCATGATGGCTGTCCAATCAGAGAGCGGGGACAATGAAATCAATAGTTCTTCTATAACATGTTTAGAGAGCTCTCCAGAACACCCAGCTTTTATTGTTCTTTCCTACAAAGTAAATTCTAAGATCTTAGCCCTCATACTGGAAGGGAGCTAGGAGTTATCTAGTGACCTAGAAAATGATGGCTTTGGGAGACTTGAATACAGCAGTGTGGTGTAAAATTGAAAATGTGATGCATACTTTGCACTGCAGACTCTTGTCTGGAACCTAAAGGGAAAGCAGAATGTTCTGGTTATAAACATGGTGGTGAGTGACTTGTTTCTGTTTGCAGTGGGAAAAGCTCCAGATGACCACAAGTGAAAGAAGGAAAATATTCTGCTCCGTCACATTCCACGTCATCGCTGTCACCTGTGTGGTGTGGTCTCTGTATGTGTTGATTGATCGGACAGCAGAAGAAATCAAGCAAGGTAACGACAATGGTAAGGACAAGCTGCCACCCCCACACACCACCCCCACCCCCACCCCCACCCCGATTCTCATGATGGCACTAGAGGCTAGGCAGGGAGCTGAGCTGAAGTTTAGATTTCCAGACACCTGAGCAGGGGCCAGCACTGGCAGCCAAACCTCCAATTATCTCTTTTGATCAACTCCACCTAAAAGGCATGGACCACTTGGGATCCTAAGTAAGGACCCCGTGATACATGGATAGCATCTACTACTCTAGACTTCTGGGGGCTCGCTGGGTATCAAGCTCTGGCTGACAGAAAACACAAATAGTTAGAAAAATATAGAGTTCCTGGGCTGTGGTTCAACATGTCTTTAATTGCAGCACTAGGGAGCCAGAAGCAAGCAGATCTCTGCATTTGGGGCCAGCCTAGTTTAGAGTGAGTTTCAGGATAGCCAGGACTACACAGAGAAACCAAAAAAAAAAAAAAGAAAGAAAGAAAGAAAAGAGGAAAAGAAAGAAAGAAAAAGGAATTAATGAAGGAAAAAAGGAAGGAATTGATGAAGGAAAAAGGAATTAATTTTAAAAGGAAGAAAGAAACAAATGAGCAAAGGAAAGTGTGAACATTTTATTTAATTCCCTGTATCTGTTGCTTCTTTGAAGGCACAGGGTAACACTGTAGTAGAGAATGTGTACTGTATAATTTTATGGAGTGAATTAGCACTGTACTTAAATAATTTAGCCATGCCCAGTTTGTGAAGAATGGTGTCCAGACCCCACAAAAAGATATTCCAAAATATATTCATGTGTTTAAAGGCTTTCCAGGCTTGTCCATTGGGGGGTAGGAGTACAGCATTCCTGTACTCTTGAGCTCCGTGAAGTGGGGTGGCCTTCATAGATTCCTGGCCTGCAGGGCTTTGGGTGTGCACAGTTGTTGAAGGGAAGATGAGCTGGACACAACCTCAAAGATCCTTCTGTTCTTTTCTAAAAACAAAAACAAAGTTGTACCAGACTGTATCAACTCCTCCTAGGAGTCCTTACCCTCTCTGAGGATTGGATAAGGGGTTGGGGTGGTGGGAAGCTGGGGGTGACTGGGAAGAGGGGAGAGAGGATATGAAAAAAAAAACTTTTAAATAAAAATTTTGCAAGGCAAAAAAAAAAAAAAGAAAGAAAGAAAAGCTTATCTCAAGTCTAAATACTAGAGAAACAGAATGGGATTTTTTTTTTAAGAATTCATTTACACAACATTGCAACATTAACGCACTTAAAAACTGCTTCAGTTACAGCAAGCTTCTGTTTTTCCACATTATGACTTTCCTCAGAGTTTCTTGCTTCTAAGCTGTCATATAAAATCTGAATTAAATAAATTCTCATTCCCTACAGATAAGACCTTTAAACAATAGTTGCACATAACAAGTACCATACATCCAGCCTTGCATAAATGGAAGCAGAGAGTCCCCATCCCGTATCACGGAACTCTCCCCCTTAGGAGGAACATGTGTTCCTAGCTAGGCAGGGCAGATCTGATGACTCCCGGCCAGAAACTTCCTACTCTTAGATGGCTAAGGAGAACCACACATTTCCATAACCTGACATCCTCCTGGTTTGTCCAGATTGTGATGGACAAGAAGCAGGACTTGATTTTCCCTGTGTTATACCCAGACAAGATTCCCATGGGAAAACACTTGTATCTAGTCAGCTGTGCTTGTGCCATACTTGCGACGTGTGAGTTGTGACTGTTTACAGTACAGTTTGATAGGCCAAATGTAGAAGCCAAAATCCCATATCCCTGCCTCTCATCTTTCCCTGTTCATGCCGCAGTGGTCATCCATCTTTCAGGCCTCTGGCTGCTGCTTGCTGCTGCTTGCATGCTGATAACCACCACCCCCAAGTTTATGCCCAACTCATAATATGCTCCAAAGCCTGCATCTCTGAAAGTCTTCCAGGGACTCAGTGTCTACACCATCTTCCACTTCCAACATAAGCACCATGAGAAAGGCATCTCCAATATCAGAATCTCCCCTCCTTTCTCTGGTTATTCTTTCTTCTCTCTGAAATCAGTCACCAAATCCCATATATTCTGCCTCATAGACCTCGATTCCTTCCATTTGCCTCCTTCCCCACTAATAATAGTCATGTGAAAACTGTTTTTATACAATGTAAAGCCTCTTACCTACACCTTCTCCATTCTCTCCACCTTCAACTCAGGTTCATTAACTCCCACAGAATACAAAATCATGAATCTGGACATTATCCCCACTTAGGCAATATTGTTAGTATGTAATTCCAGTTCTTTCATGGGACTCTGCTACCCCAAAAACCTAAGTGTCATTAATGTCATCAATTAGATCAAACATCTATCTTTCTCTGAAAATCTGTTTCTAGATCCCTGCTCAGCTTCTCCTATTCAGCACACACACACACACACACACACACACACACACACACAGACACACACACACACACACACACACACACAAGAGTCATAGAAAAAGAGAGAGACTGTTTCCATAAACATCCCCAACCTAACAATCCTAGGTAACAAAGCTCAAAATAGCCCCAGGACCAGCAACATTGTCATTTCCTGGAATTCATTAGAAATAGACATTCTAATGTTCTAATTTAATCCATGTAGTATAAATTCTAATTGTTCTTAATAATAAAAACCTGGAGCCAGATATATGGGTAAATACTGAGATCAGAGAGACAAAGGAGCCAGCCACTAGAGAGACTTCTTACCTCTAAGGAATCCTCAGTCGAGGCTGGGCTCCTGTGTCCACCTCCCTTGTGCTGGGATTAAAGGTGTGAGCCTCCACTGTGCCGCTGTTTCTCTTTTAGCCCAGGGTGGCCTTGAACTCCTGATCTTCCTGCTTCCCCTCCCAAATTCTGGGATTAAAGGTGTGTGCCACCACTGCCTGACTCTATGTTAATTAGATGCTCCCTCTGATCTTCTGACGAGCTTTATAGGTTAGAGTAAAAACAATATTGTCACAAACCCCCTAGACTTCTGCCTATGAAACCAATGTGTAGCACCCACCCAGCAATCCAGGATTTAAAAGCTGACAAGTTTTTCTCAGGCCTGTGAGAATCTGAAAGCCCCCACTATGTTACCCTGGCACTTAGCTTTGGTGTCCCCTCTCCTCCCTGAAGTGCCTGTTGAGTTTCTCTAACACCCAAAGGCCTGGTGTTTCTCCCTGGACACCCAGACTCACTCCTTTTGTGAGTGTGCCATGCAGCCATCAGCCCTGACAAAAGAGTTTCCTCACTGACATAATTGTTTAATTGTCTCCTTATTTATTTGCTCAAAGCAGGTTTAAGCAGAGTAGGGAGGTTCCTAATCACTGTGTCTGGGACTTGGCAAGTGACCTAGCCAGGCTGCAGAAGTATGTACCCAAGCTTTCCACTCTTTAGTTTAGAAAAATTTCTTTGAGATGCTTCTTTCTCATTTGCACGTGGGGCACTGTCTTAGGGTTTCTATTGCTGTGATGAAACACGGTGACCAAAAGCAAGATGGGAAGATAAGGATTTATTTCAGCTTACATTTCCAGGTGACAGTCCTCCTTGAGGGAAGGAATGACAGATTCAAACAGGTCAGGAACCTGGAGGCAGGAGCTGATGCAGAGGTCATGAGAGGATGCTTACTGGCTACTCATGGCTTGCTCAGTCCATTTTATTATTGAAGCCACGACCATCAGACCAGGGATGGGACCAACAGCCCAGGGATGGGACCGTCCACAATGGGCTGTGCCCTCCCCATTGATCACAATTAAGAAAATGCTGTATAGCTGGATCTTATAGCATTTTCTCAATTGAGGGTCTGTCCTCTCAAATGACTCTAGATCATGTCAAATTAACATAAACTAGCCAGAACAACTGACCTTTTGTCAGCTTGACACACAGACATTACTCTTCAGTTAGAAGCTTCCTTTCTCATGGCATGTTATTAATATCACAATATAAAATATAATAACTTTAAAAAGTCATAGGTTTTACAAATTCAAACACATTAAAAGTTCAGTCTCTTAAAAGTATCCAGTCTCGGGCTGGAGAGATGGCTCAGTAGTTAAGAGCACTGGCTGCTCTTCTAGAGGTCCTGAGTTCAATTCTCAGCAACCACTTGGTGGCTCACAATCATCTATAATGAGATCTGGTGCCCTCTTCTGGCCTGCAGATATAAATAATATATAATATATATAAATATATAAATCTTTAAAAAAAATCCAATCTCTGTAAAAATCTAAACTTTACTTTAAAAGTTCCAAGTCTTTCAGCTATGGGTTCCTGTAAAAATCAAAATTAAATTAAATGTTTTTTTCAAGAGAGATGAACCAGGGTAAAGTCATAATCTCAACAAAGCACAAGCCAGCTCCAACAGTGTAAATAACTCAATAGCGAATGGACTGGGATTTACTCATGATCTTCTGGGCTCCTCTGAGGGTCAAGACTCACTTCTCTAGCTCTGCCCTTTGCAGCATAACATAAGGTCAATTTTTACATCACAAATACCCCTGCAGAAGTCAGCTGTCCCAATAAAGACCTTGGTGCTGGTGATGTGCCTCAGTAGAGTGCCTGCCCTGACATTCATGATGCTGGTCACCATTACCACATACACAGGATGTGATGACTACACCCCTGTTATCTTTGCAAGGAAAAGTAGCAGAAAAATTCAAAGTCCAGAGTCATTTTTGGCTACAGAGTAAATTCAAGGCCAGTGCAGGCTACATAAGGCTCTTTAAAAAAAAAAGTTGAGTGACAATTCAGAATTGGCTTTCTTGCACAAAGATTAGATAGTGCTCGTACCATTTACAGTGCCTACCAGCAACCACAATGGGATCATCTTCATCTTTGGTATTCAGGTGGTTAACTTAGAAAGTAGGTATATGTGGAATAAGGGGAGACTGTGGCTCCCCATCTAGCTGTGTACTTGTGGGACATTTTTCAGGACACATAGAAATCATGGTGACTCTCTAGTCTCCTGTATTTATAACCCACTTGTATCTGAAGCCTTCCCTCACACATGGTAGGGCAGCGTGCACATCTGCCTGGGTTATCTGAAGCCTTTCCTTTTCTCCATAAAAGGTGGAGCGATACTGGTACCTGCCTGGGATGTTAGCTTCTTTATCTTCCTTGGGCATTGTGAGTGCTGATCCTGAATTTACCTTTGAAGTTGCTGGAGAAAGACTGCATAATTTAAAAAGCTAGGATATTTTAAATCCATCTTAAAAACCTTCAGAAATGTTTAAAGAGGAACAAATTGTCCTTTCCAGCCAGAATTGATGTTGAATCTAAAGCAGCAAATTTGACTGCAGTGACAACAGGAAAGAAAACATGTCCTTTGTGGGGTTTAAGATGTTCTTTTAGATTAGACATGTATGGTTCTCCCGCCTCCTCTTCCTCCATTAACAATATAAATATTGCTGTCACTGCCTCTCTCACTTGAGCAGCTGAGTCCTCCTGTCTCTTCCTTACATGTTCTAGACAAATAATCCAGTCTATTATTTCATTTTTTTAAAGGAAACTTTTTAAAAACAGCATAAGTGTGCACTGTGAATTGAACATCCCTTCTACAAGAATTTTTATTTTGCTTTAGAATATTACTATGTTTTCAGGGCTGACCTTTTGGCACTGGACCCAAGTACTGGCAGAAGCTTCTCTAGGCCAGGACCATGTCTTATTATTCAAAGAGAACATGGCACTGGAAGCTCAAAACAGTTCCCTGGCTGTAGTTGTTGCTGTAGCAATGGCCATAGCTATAGCTGACTTCTAGAAATCAGTAAAACCCTAATATGATAGACAATGGCTAGCAGTGGCTGGTAGGCCGGGGCTCTAGCTCTGCCTTCCTCACTGGCAGAGAGCAGAAGAAAATCAGGTCTCCAGAGTGTAGCTTTCTCATTTGTGAAACCAAGAGAGCTAGACTCTGTGCTTCCTAGATGCTTTTTATATGGCTCGTTTTCAGACATTCTGAACTGCATTTCTGCATTAGGTTAATTTAAATGTATTTATATAAGTGGCATGCCACATCATTCATAGTTCATTTACACTGAACTTTAAATTTTAATATTATTTAAGACTTTAATTGGAACATCAAAAGAAATTAAAGAAAATATATACTGTGCTCTTTACACAACTGTAAAGAGGAAAGCGGAGAACATCAGCCCACACAGGCTGTGGGTATGTATTCACACTTGTAACTGCAGAACGAAAGTGCCAGCCAGTCATATTCCAGCTTAATAGTGAGATATTTTGTCAAGATATGCAGGGTCCTTGCAGCTTCTTGGTTCTTGCTATTTTGCTGCTGGGTGATTCAAAGGCTTTAGACAACATAATAGGTATTTGAACACATCCTAGTCCTGAGACAGGATATACAAAGCACTAAGAAATACCAAAGTTAAAAGAGAGACATATTGTTGGTTTAAAGGTGAGAAAATATGTAACTTGTCTGATCAACAGCTCTATATCTATATCACAAACTCATCTGGAACATTCTGGGTTCTTCGATTTGACTTAAAGAGAAAATAGAAAATGATATATTAAAGATATCCTAGCCTGTGTGCCAGAGAGAAGGACAGAAAACTGATTCTACTCTCAAGAAAGATGTATTTTCTAAGCAACAGTAGTATTTCTAGGAAGCAAATTAATCTGAATGGGCCCAGGGACTATGGCCCAATTTATAAGCTGCTGTCATTTGATTAGAAGCTTGATAGAAAACTTCCCTAACACATTCAGTGCACATAGTTTCTCCTTATTTTTAAGGAGTGTTCCATTGATTTTTGGTGGTCTATTTCAGATGTCCCCCTAGTGAAAAAAATTAAAATCGATAGGGATGCTGGGGGCATGTAGTGAGGCTGCATAGGGCTGCCACTATGCCGATACCATGGCTGACAGCTAAATGGATGTCAGACTTCTGGATTCTGGATGGAGGCATCCTGAAGTTGGAGCCTACAAGAAGTAAGAAAGATTTGAGTGTAGGCACCATGGACATCGCTGCTCTTAACGTGCAACTTGGTCAGCCAGAGACATGGCTGCAGTGACTGTTCACATGCACTTTGTCAGCCTACCACACTGTTAATTCACTAGGTTGACACCAAGAATCCATCCAGAAGAATAACCTTTGCCTCCATTTCTGAGCAATATGTCTATCGTTCTCTACTAAGTAAAAATCTACTACTTAAAACGGCAACCATTTATTTAGCCTCATTCTGTGCTTTGGTTAGGCATTTATTCTGAGCCAGGTGGGCTGATCATCTCCACAGTCAGTTCTTGCACCTGGACAGAGCTCGCTCCAACCAGCTGTATAGTCAAATATAGGTCCCTTCCCCTGTCTGACAATGGAGAATGGCAGGTGCAGCTAAGCTGTGTGGAGTTTGGCAATTTTTCTAAATATTTGTCTGAGTGTCTGTGTGTGTGGTAGGGTGTGTTGTGTGTGTATGGTGGGGTGTGTGGGGTGTTTGTGTGTTGGGTGTATGCCAGTACATTGGAGGGCAGAAAAGGGAAACTAGATATATAAGATCTGAAAACATAAACTGACCTCCTGTTCCTTTAAAGACTAAGAGCTGAGCTACCTCTCCATCTTGGCTTTTGTTATTGTTCTAGTCATCTAGCACATTGGTCCTACCTTCCTAACGTGACAGTTGCAGGGTATTCAAAAAGGAGCAAGGTGGTTCAGCACATAAGTTTACGTGTGGCCAAGCCTGAGGACCCAAGTCTGATCCACAGGACCATAATGTCCAAGGTACTTCTCCAAAGTAGTGACCCAGAAAGTCATAACTGCCACCAGCACCTCTCCCAAGTTAATATTCTTAGTCCTTCCATTTGTTTCAAAGTGCATTAATTAACATTAGTAATATTTCCAGTGGAAATTTTATGTGGGCAGTTTGAAGTATTTTGAAAAAGGCATTTGCCTTTTCAGACAGCAAAACATTTTTCTTTGTATGTCAACTTCGGAGTTTGAGCTAGATTGTCATGGTGATAGGGATCATGAAATTTCACAGGAATTAGCAGGAAATAATGCCACTAGTGGAGGCATGGATTGTGTCCATCAAACTCATGACCCAGGAGCATCCTTCCCTCCCTGGAGTGGGCTCTCATGGGGTGAGTTTACTGTAAGAAACTGGGACAGCCATGCTGCAGCCTGAGCCTGTGTTAGAACAGGGGACACTTGGTTCCCAACACTGCACAGATAGGACTTTCAATAAATTAAGTTTCAGATTTGATTACTGAAAAGAGCATAGAAATACACTTAGGTGACCAGTCAGGGAAAGAGATTATTGTGGTATCAACAGTGGTGGCAAGATGCTTCCTGCTGATAACATAAATCCATTTAAGTTCAGAGAATTGTCCCCACCCTATTTTTTCAAAGAATAACAGGTAACACATGCAAAGAAAAAAATCTTATAAAAACCCAGGGAAGTCATCATATCTGAGAAATACAAACTTCATAAATGACCAATAGGATAGAAAATAAAAAAAAAAACTTTTGCCAGGTTCCCTAAATTTGTGTTGTTCTTGGAAGAAAAATATCTTAATACCCAGGGCTACCTGACATCTTTGCAACATCAACTCTGTGAACGAATCTTTTGTTTCTTGAGATGTCTCGGGCATTACTGAAAATGCCCACTGTCTCATAGATTGGGAAACCACAAATTGACCCTATTCCCTTTGGCGGACCTTGTGGCACAATGTACATAATTCAGGGAAGCATGCGTAGTAGAGATCACAGCAGAGGAGACCAAATGTAGAAATGACAACTAATAAAAACACCTTCTCTTTCTGTCTCACAGGTGTGCTAGAATGGCCATTTTGGACAAAACTGGTTGTGGTGGCCATTGGCTTCACAGGAGGCCTTGTCTTCATGTATGTACAGTGTAAAGTCTATGTTCAACTGTGGCGTAGGCTGAAGGCCTACAACCGTGTGATCTTTGTGCAGAATTGCCCAGACACTGCCAATAAACTGGAGAAGAACTTCTCATGTAATGTGAACACAGAAATCAAGGATGCTGTGGTTGTGCCTGTGCCACAGACAGGTTCAAATTCACTGCCATCTGCTGAGGGTGCCCCACCTGAAGTCATACCAGTGTGATGGAATGAGGGGAACTTTGTCACAGAAGGATCTTTGCAGCCCCAGCCACTACAAACAGAAATGTTTTTACTCTGGTGGCTTACTTGTCTTCTCCGTTCCCCTACTGACTTGTTTGTCCTGACTTGAAGCAAAAAGGAAATGAGGAGAAAATATCAAGTGACCAGGATGCCAAGAAGCAGAGCCTGAAGTGAGACATGGAAAGGCAAAGTGTCTTAGAAAATAAGTTCAGAAGGAATGGTTGGTACAAGCGATGCTTCCAGTGATGAAAGACTGGATAGACTGGATGTGATCCTCTCTCTCAAGCAGTGCACAGGGGATCCCAGAACAGACTTCAAATGCATTGTATGCTTCTTTGGAGGCTTCTGTAAGGTTGGCCTTCTCTACTGGAAATGACACACATCTGGTTTTAAGCCTGCAATTGTGTGCATCATCCCTAAGTCACACCAGAGGCAAACCTGGAGGACTTGAGGTTTTTTACACTTTTGACAGCTGATTTTTCTGGCTATTGTGAAGTCTGGTTATTTTGACAGATGCATGTTTTTAAATGGATGCAATACACATTTGAAGATAGAAATGTTTGGAATTTTGTTTAAATTTAAATCATGAAGAAAGATTTTCAGAGCATTTTGGAGTTTAGCAAGCACTGTGTTTTTGAAAACAACTATCATGCCATGTTTTATCTGGTACCTCTTACATAGTGCTCAACAATAGACATGTGAGTTGCAAATGAAGATGTAAAATTTAAATCTCCTAGTGTGCCCCATTAGGAAAAGTAAAAAATAGGTCAATTAATTTTATAATTTATTGAACATTATATATACAAGTTATTTCATGTCATCAATGAAAATAATTATTAAGATAGCTTTCATCATTTTCTTGAACCAAGTCTTCAAAATGCAGCATGTATTTATGACACACTTCAATCTGAACAAAGTGTGTTGGACAGCATCTAATTAAGGATATTGGACAACAGCGCCCTTTCATTAAAAACTACACCTGTCTCTTTTAACAGCTGAATATTTCAAAACAGCAGTTCAATTCACTACTTTGTTTTACAGTTTCATTTAAAGGTTGATTTACAGAGCATTAGACCTATCAAATTAAGTACTCTAGCTTGAATTCAACAGAGTTACCACTTTTCAAAGGGGTGAACAAACAAAAGCATAGGAAGTCAGTACAGTCTGTAACAATGTTAAGAATTTAACTTCTGTGTAGTACCTATAAAGTAATGATAGGAAAATAAAAATTAAATATTAAATATTACTAAATGAGATGTGTTGAGGTTTTCAAATCCATACAGAGTGTTACTGTGACAGGTGAGCTACTAAAAATCTCAACCATGTTTACACCTGACAGTATTCCCTTGCTCAACTCAGAAAATGTTCAAGATTGTATGGTGAGTGATGAGCTGGTTATCGCTTCAACAACTGACACTGCTCTGTACATACTCAGAAGCTGATGACACTGCAGTGAGCTAGGTAAATAATCACATATAGTTACTGTCAAGGAAAGAGGCCACATTTTTTAAAAGTGACCCTTTTTGGGTTAGCTGTCATTACTTATTATCCTGAAAAGGCAGCAATGGCTATAAAAACCAAAGCATGGGCAACATGTTGCACAAATCTGGGTACCACACACTCTGCAAGTATCACTGTGTTTGTTCCTCACAGATTATCAAAGGAAAAGGGGGAAAAAAAAAAAAACGATCTTGCAATGAGAAGAGAATATGGTATTTGTAGTGATTGATACTGGGTCCAAATAGTCCCACCCTTAGAAATAAAGACATAGTAAATAATGTCAATTGTGTGTGTGTGTGTGACGTGTATATTCATGTACATATACAAGAGAAGTGTTAAGGTATTCAGCCAGGAATCAAAAGTATATTAAAAACTCACCTTTCTTAAAACTTTTAAGAGGGACAAGGATTATGCAGGGAGAATATGATAACAACAAAACTGGAATAGATCTCTAAAATAGGGGTTCACATGACAGTAATGAAAAAGACCTGAACCTTAAACTTTGTAATAATTTCCCAAATAGTTTCCATTTTAAAGATTTAAGATGAATTTGAACAACAAAGGATGGATGGGTTGATCATGACTTCACACAAGGGGTTAATCATCATTCAGTTTTTCTGAGTATTTCCCCTACCTCTTACTAATCCATTTTGGTAGGTACACAACTGTAACCCCAGCATTTGGGAGATGTATGAGTTTGTGGTTATCCTCTGCTACAGAGTGAGTCCCAAACAGAAGCCAGCCTAGGCTACATGAAACCTTTCACCAAAAACAAAACTAACAACAAGGTTTAAAACTAAATGAATAAAGCCAGGATTAAAACTACCTTTGTACATTCATGTGGAGTTTTTAATCAGTAACAATAAAAAGGTTTGCCTTTGTTGGTCTGACTTACAGCCCACAGAGAAATGCTGCATTATAGAATAACGATATCTTGAGGCACGTTTACTTGCTCTCATGTAAAAGTTAAAGAGAAATTGAAACAAAATATTGAATTGCTCAATTTATAGATTGTTAAAACTGTAAATTGGGGTACTAGAAATGTCATAAACCAGATTTTGAAAATACTTTCTATCTAGAGTTGACAGTTCCATTAGGAGTAATTAAATATTCAATTGCAAAGGAGAGAAATTAAAACATCTAAAAGTAAAGCCCAGGGATGGGATGGATCAGTGGTTAGACACCTGCTCTTGCAAAGCTGGTCCTGGCTGAGTTCCAGGCACCCACATGACAGTTCACAATCACCTATACCCCCAGCTCCAGGGCACCCAACACCTTCTTCTGCCTCTAAGGGTACCCACACATACATGGACAGATATGCACATAAATAAAAAAAAAAAAATCAATCTTTTAAAAAGTGAAGACCCACCCCAAGCAGATTAGCTAAAATATAAAATAACAAAACCCTACAAAAGTAAAGAAATTGAAACTTAGAGTCCCAATATCCCAGGGTACTGATGTGCAGATATTGAGATCTACTCAGGATGTCCCAGGATCAAGACTTCAACTGCTGCTATAGGTAAGGATATCACACAGAGAACCCTCAAACTTGGGCACCCCTCTGACATTTAATTCTACTGAAGTAAGCTCATTAACACAATGACATCATTATAAGAAATCACAATGGTTGGTGGGGGGTGAAGTAGAATGTCATTTATTTCATCTGTCAGATATAATTTACCTTGCCATGCTAATGAATATTTTTGGGCAAATACTAAGTGGAGAACCCAAAACTTAATATTGTAATTGTTATAAAAATGCGTACTTACATCAGCTCAATGGTGCTATTTTTCACGATACAATTGAAAGAAGGGCTGTTATTTTGGCCTGAAGCACTTCTCAACACCTGAAGAAAGCCCATGTTGAAATCTGATACAATGTTCAAAGGAAAAAAAATAGTATTAACTGTGCAATTTTGGGACTTGGGCATTTGTACTTTCTAGTTTTACCTGAATGTCTTTCATTAACAATTTACTGTTTGTGAGTAATCTGTGCTTAAGACAAACTAAGGAATCCAGTATCTGTGAGACTTTGTATATTAAACAAATGCTCCAAATCTTGCCTGTAGCTTCTCTTTCTGCCCAATGTTCCAAGATTTCTAGACTTGTATTTAGAGTAATCCAAACCCTTGCAGTCTTAAGATTTGATAATGTTCTGAGTATTTAACTAGAATTTGAACATACTTATGTTAAATCTACAGCTACCAACCTTGTGTTATTACTGGAAATTTGGGGGGTGCACCTAGGATGTCACATTACTGAGAAAATTGGGGCTCCCTTTCAGGGTACTTAGTCTTGCCAATAAAATAACAAAACAGACTCAGAATGAAAGTTCCAGAACAATTTTATTAGACTTTAATCACTAATGGGCAGGCAATCTGGAAGTTACAGTGGCTGCCAGAATGAAGAAGTTGAAGAGCCTTGCAGCCTGAGTAAAGACAGCATGTCTAGCAATAGGTGTCAGCCACATTCTGAACACGGGGTCGCAGACACACAGAGGAGGGCTTCAGAGTAAAAGTGAGAGCCCAGGCTGAGGGAAAGCATGCCCAAGTGCAGGATGGTACTGGGGGAGGAGAGAAAAAAAGTCACACATTTTACAGAGGGGTATGCCAACCTAACAGAGCATCATGGGAGCTCATTATTGACAGTACCTGGGCCCTGCGTTGTGGGGAAAAAAAGTACATTATCTCATTAAAGGGATAATTCTTCCTCCTCTCTTTAGCATGAGTTAAGGTGAATTGGCCTTTCTAAAGCATAGTCCCTTAGCCAGGTGATGGACCAGCCCAACCAGATTAACTCTTATTTTGAGAAGCTTGGAATATTAGGTCTCCACACAGGCCTGAGGTAGACAGCATTCTTTTAACCAAGAAGAAATAGATTTCCTTCAATGAGCCTCAGAAAGAGATAAAAATACATATACATTAAGCAGAGGAAATAATACATAAACCTCCAAAATCCATTTGAAAGAGTTTAAGGAGTATTACGGTATGAACACAGCTGCTCCAGCTTTCTGGCTGCTCTGCTGTCCAGGGGGGTGCGGCACAGCTCCCCACCATGCCTCATGGCCTGCAGCCTGGGAGATGTTTAGAGACATCCAGCCTGGTACAAGTGAAGGTTCCAGTTCATCAAAGGAAGCAACAATTAGCCTCGTTAAAGAGCTAAGGAAATGGGCTTCAGGACATTACAAGGCACATCTAGCCCACAGCTTGGTGTCGGCTTTCCTAGAGTCACCTAAGGGTACTGACAATGAGCATGTATTCCTGCAGATTCGCAGGCTACATTGTCTAGAAAGTAGGCTTACAGGAAGAGTTCTGTCCTGTGGAATTACTTAAAAGAGTTACAGCCCAATTCAGGTCTCAGAGAAAACAATACAGTGGGGTCTGCTTGCCCATGAAATGAAAATAATACTACATGCATTACAGGAAAACAATACAGCAGGGCTCTTCAACATATAGATCCAACAGCTGAATATTCAACCACCTAGTATTTGTGCAGTTAGAAACTTTAAAGACATAATGAAATAACTATCTTAGGAAAAGAATGTAATGGGGAAACCACGAATCATTACACAGAACTGACAGCACCATGACTTCCAAAGGTGCCCAGGGCGACAGCCTTTTGACTAGTATTTCCTGACAATGATCTGCTGCCTGGGAATAGGCATGAAGAATCCCCTAAGAGTGCTATCTCAACTGTCATTTGAAAGATGCATTAGCTACTTTTGTGCTGCTGTAATCCAAATTCCTAATAGAAAAAAGAAAGAAACTAAGACCAGTATATTCTGGCTCCATTTCATAAGGACTTTGGTTGGTCACAGCTTCTGCAACTTGTCAGCTTGCATGGTGGCAGACTCAATTAGACCCAGGGACAGGCATAACCTTCAAAGAGCTACCCCACCGACAGCCAAACCCCCTCTGCCCCAACACTACTCAACCTTCAAACCAGTTACTTGGGAACTTAAAATTCAGACCACAGCATTCTGCCTTCGCCCTCAAAGTCTTAGGAGTATCCCCATATGTATTTCTTTAAACATCATGGTCTTTTAATGTCTCCATGACCCTTGTATAGTCCCAACAATTTTCTTCTGATAATCAAGCCAAATTTGGTGTTTCTGTAAAATCAAAAAATGAGTTACTTCTAATACACAATGGCACACAGTAAAAATGCCATCCAAGACTGAAGCCAATCACGGCAATCCTATGCTGTGTCTGGATTTGTGGGCAGTCAGCAGCACTGACCCTTCAGAGTGTCATTGTCACACATGGACTGCTGAGCCGGTATGGCTAACCCTGTATGCTGTGCTTACCCTCCTTTCCATCCCCAGCACTGATTATTAGGAACCTGCCACACAGCCCTGCTGGGGAGAACCGCAGGCCCTCTGGGGCACTCCACTGACCAAGCCATCTTCCTAACCCCAGTTTTTCAATTTTCCCTTCTGAAAAATTTAGGTTAAATAGCCTTTGAAGGTCAGTGCTATTTTGGATATAGTTTAACATGTCCCTCATTTATGTGTTAGAAAATTGTGCACCACCCCCCATTGTGGCAATATTCAAGGAAGACAGGACTTCAGGAGATAGGCAACAGACAGTCCTTCCCATTTGCTGGCTTATCTTCCTGTGCACCCCACCTGTCCCATATTCCCACCACTATGACACTGTTGTTTATGAAGTGATATAGACGGAGAAGCTTCACCAGAGCTGCATGTCATATTATTTAGACTCTCAGCTAAGTTCCCAGCTATAACGAAAAGCAGATTAATATAATCCCTGTATTTTAAAAGTAATTTGAAGAAAATGAAAACTTTTATACTTAAATAAAAATTATAAACCTATTTTGAAACTACAAATAACTTATTTGAGAATAAGTTAAATAACACATCCCTACATGTAGGCAATTTCTAAAATATAATTTATTTGTGGGTGTACACACACACACATGCCATGCGTGCATGTGGAGGTTAAAAGAAAACTTAGAACATTTGTTCTTTTTAACCCATGGATTCTGGGAATCAAACTTTGGCAATCGGATTGGCTGCAAGCCCATACCTGCTGAGCCATCTCACCAGCCCACACATATAGGACATGCGGAGTAGAGCACGAGCATTCCAAGTGAGTTCATTAAGAGCAGGCAGACACTGGAGTCATTTCTTCATCAGAGTCGCTTGCTTCACTAACTGGTTCCAATTTCCCATCTTTAGAATCCTCAGATTGCCCAGTTAGTACTAATTCCCCTAAATCTTCTTCTATATTTAAAATGGATTTTTTTTTGCACTTCTTAGGAATTGCATCATTAGCACAAAGTTTCCTCATTTTGATGTTTGGCAATTTCTTCAGGTCAAAATCCCATTCCCTGGGGGGAACAAAAAGTATAGTGCTGAGGGCAGCAATGGCAGAGCACGGAGGCATTTTCAGAACTCTGCCTGCAGAGGGAAGACCTCAAACAACTCATAGACTTCACATTCATGTGAAGCATCAACATAAGCTGGGGGGGGAGGGGGAATGATGATGACATGCAACAGCCCATGCCCTAAGACTTGCTTACTACTTCTACAATAGTAGCACCTGCACAGAATCCTATACACTTAAAAAATGTACAAAGAGTCTTAGGCTCTGTGGTTCCCTTCTTCTCCCTACCCTAATTATTCTCCTTTATCAGGCTACACAGTGTCAAGACCCTCAAAAATCAGAATTATGTCACAGCTAGCACACCTCTCAATCAGGAAATGATATATATTCTTCTTACGCATAGGCAGACTGCAGCTGACTCTTTCCATCCTAAGAGCCTCATTCTTGAGCCTCTCCATTTGTATGACAATTCTCTCCAGTTATCTCATGAAAGAAGTTTGGAGATCATCTCAAGGATGGATTCCTACCCAGCAATGCTAACATGCTATGCCCCCATCTCTTCTCAGACTTCTCACTGTCTTTGGAAGAGGCAGAATACACACTGCTTCAGAAACAAGGAACATATTTTATTATCAATTATGATTAAATTTTTAAATTTATCTAATTTCAATTCTGAAAAAATTCAGATTTCCTAAACATGTTTTACTGAAGACCAAAATTACTAATAAAAAAACATTTCTAATATACAGAATCTGTGCTTGAAGAATAAATATCTAAGTTTCTACAGCTCAGTAGTCTCCATGGATACCAGGGTAGAATCCCGGAGCCCTGGACCAAAGGTTCTCAATGACAAAACTCTTGCCCTGACATCAGTTTTATTCATCTGTTCTTGTTACTTTACCTTTAAGAAACAAGAACCAGCACCAGGGGAGAATGGAGACATCTCGAATATACTACTATTCTGGGAAGGAAAAGAACGTCTCCAGCATCCGCTGCATGCACATGGGTGCTGCAGACAGACACAAGTACACCTATAGGAGAGGAGGGCAACAGAATGCTTTCCACTTCCTTTCTTAGCAACATCTACACCCAGGCAAGTTCATGACTTATGTATTTCACATACAGTTTCCAAAGAACTCAGATACTCACCGAAAAGTCTGCAGATTCTTAGTGTCTAAAATGTCTGGAATCTCTGAGAAAGAAAATAATTAATATCCATTAGGTATTTTCTTTCTAAATGTGCTTGTTATAGTTTCACTCATTATCACGCATACAACATGGTAACTGATGTTAGGAAAAAGGAAAGATTTTTTAAATGCGTAAACGTGCCTGTGTACATCATGTATGTGCAAGTGCCTCCAGAATCCAGAAGGTGTGGGATGCCTAAC
The DNA here is from genome assembly GCA_004025045.1 of Sigmodon hispidus. Lineage (NCBI taxonomy): Eukaryota > Metazoa > Chordata > Mammalia > Rodentia > Cricetidae > Sigmodon > Sigmodon hispidus. The sequence goes on from PVIH01010701.1 coordinate 53,890, forward strand.
ACTAGAGTTACAGGCATTTATGAGCCGCCTGAAACAGCGGATAGTATTGCTGGGCAATCGCTCTCTCCAGTCCCAAAGAAAAACATCTTCATGACTGTTATAGTCAACCCGACACTACACTTGGGAAGAACAGAGCTCGGTGTTGTTACGTAGGAAGTAGGCACAGACTTGTGAGGGAAGCCTGCATAGTCAAATAACAAGTGTGGGCATTTATGTGTAGTGCTATCAAAGACATGTTATTAAGTACATACCTTATGTCACAGTGGTAAAATCACCAGATTTTAAAGATTATTCTCCATTAAAAACATCACATTATTCAAATTATGAAAAATTATAAAAGAATCACAATCATTAGTACCACAACGAAATTCAATACAATTTAAGTTACCCTGCAACTTGCATGGGAGCGCAGTTAAGAGACGACTGCATTGAGTCTCAGTCGGAGCTTTGAAGCATCACTGAAACTTAAAACTGGGACTTGAGTTGGACTGACTATGTTTCTGCACTGTATGATGGCCATGGGGAAGATGGCGTATTTAAAGCTGAGTGTTTCGGTGTCAAGCTGGCAAAGGGTGGAACTTTGGTACTTAGTCTCAACTGTCAACATGATGATATCCAGAATCACGCAGGAGATGGGCCTAGGAATGCCCACAGGCCATCACCTGGATTAGGTTAAGTTAGCCTTAACTGCTGAGTGGCACCATTTCCGGGTCCCAAACTGAATGAAGAATGAGAACTTAGGACCAGCATCCACTGTAGATACGATGTCACAGCTCCTACTGCTGTGACTTCAGCACCACATGGGCTTAAGCTATGAGTCAAAATAAGCCCCTCCCCCTTCCATTGCTTCTGCCAGGGTATTTTATCAGTGATAGGAGCAGACACACATACAACTTCTTACATTCATAGAATGTCACAGGAGTGAGAAAAACTCTATGCCACTCTTATACAGTGCCAGGAACTTTTGAGTTAATCCTCAACATCTGAACAAGAGAAGCATGTCCTCTATTTTATTTATATTTTCTGAGACAGGGGCATAAATAGCCCAGGCTGTTCCGCAACTATGTAAACCAGGGTGGCCAGGAACTCAAAGACATACACCTGCCTCTGCCTCCCAGGGCTGTAATTAAGGGTGTATGCCACGATGCCTGGCTTCTTCTTCTTTTTTTTTTAATTAATTGACTTATTTTACATCTCAGCTACAGGTTCCCAGTCCTCCTCTCCTCCTACCTCCTCCATCTATTTTATTTTTAAATTGAGGGGAATGAGGGCACCCACTTTACTATCCAGGGGCCTCCAGAGATTAGGAGTGGATGTGTCTAATTCCAAAAACTGTGATTTCCTTTCTTTAAGATGAAAAAGCACATTTTAGCAGGGAATCACAGACTTCAGCATTATCCAGAGCAGTTCTTGGGGATCTTCTGTGTTCATGCTCTTTATATTAAAACTTGAAACTTTCTTTTTGCTATTAGGTATCCTAACTACATTAAGAAAGTACATATTAACCCCAAAGCCTCCAAGGCATGAAGATGGCAACGTGACAAACCTTGAACTATGACTTCTTCGAGGGACAGTGGCTACTCCACAATGGAGATTCCGTTGTCAGCTCATCTGGCTTCTTAAGCCACAAAGCTATATTTTTAGTTGAATTATTTTTAAGAAATAGTGACAGTATTATCTGTAGGCCATGTAAACTCGGAAAGGCCACCAATTTAAGGGTCTTCAACTCCGTAGGCTATCCTGGCCGGTCATCTTCAATGTTGCAAACTAGTAATGTGCTGTACTTCCACTTAGGAATACAGGCTAGAGCTAAGAAGAAAAATGTTCCAGTGTGGCCTGGAGATCGAGAGTTACAGCAGTGGAAAGGCAGCTATCTGGAGACGAGCAGGTAACACCCATGGGAGATAGGGTGTGCTAGGAAGCAGCAGCTGGCAGGGCAGATGGTGGGTGTCAACGAAACCCCAAAACCTCTCCACTTGAGGAAAAGGAATGGGAACAGAACCAGGATCAACCAAGAGTGAAGCCTGTGAGATTCACCACCAATCAGGTGCTACTGTAAAAGGCAAAATGAGTCAGAGGACACACACCAAAGCCATAGCCTTCATACTGCTGCCGCTCCCGCTCCATTGTCTGCTTGATGACGGTCTCCCGGGAGTGGTGCCGCCTGCCCTGTCTGTCCTTGATGCTGTTATGTAGCTCAATCTGCTCCAGCTCACTGCTGAATCGACTCAAATACCTGAAAAGCATGAAAATGATTTGAGGTACAATGGCTTATATTTAACTCACTTTCAATGTAGTACCCAGGTGTCCCCGTCCAACATACTCAAATTCCTGACTTCTTGATCACCTTCCAACCATTTCTTAACGTCTGAACACATAGCACATTGTCTGAACTGAGGACCCTCACACTGAATCACCTACTAGACGACTTCTTTAGACCCTCAGATATCCACACATCCTTCCTCCCACCCCATCATGCTGGTTCCATCATCTGAGCTCCACCCCAGGACACCATATGACATTCTAAGTGCAGCTTACAGGCCTCCACCTAACACCTCTCCCTATTCTACACCTAAGTTCTACTTCTAAACTCTAGCTCTCCATCAGGCTACTTCCAACCAAGCAGAAGACAACAGCATCATGCCCAGACTGTCCCATCAACCTCTTAACGGGTCCTCCAGCAATGCCAAGGCCCCTTCTCAGCACTGTCCTCATTCTAAGGCTGTGCCCTGAAACATATGCATGAGGACCACACAGGCCTCCTGGAAAGTTCTCCCAATTTCCCATTGTTAGGTTTTTGTGTGTGGGAGAGACACTCACACACTCACTGCCAGGTGTCACAAAGAGAGTTTATTCTAGGGAGTTAGTATATCCAGAGGGGAAAAAAGGGAGGGAAGGAAGGAAGGAAGGAAGGAAGGAAGGAAGGAAGGAAGGAAGGAAAAGGAAAAAAGAAAAAAAGGAAGGAAGGAAGAAAGAGGGAAGAAGAGAAGAAAAAGGGGTAGAAGCAGTCCGCTGCCACGTGTTGTCTGTTTTTAAGAGACTAGGTGGGCACAGATCCACATAGCCACACCTAGGGTGCCATTCTACCTCATGGCGTAGAACAAACCCACACCTATATCCTTAGATAAGGTCCAAACTCAGATCACCCAATGCTGGTCCTAAGGTAGCTGTCACGTGCAGCACCAGTTACAAGAGCCTTGCTATTCCAATCATAAGAAACATCTGTGGGTCCTTCACCTGTCAGCCTCCTCCCCCAACCCTGGGCCCTTTAGACACTATTTTCTCAGTCTGAAGAGGCTCAAGCTACCTTACCTCAACCTAACACTCAGGGCCAATATAAACAAGGCTTTCCAGGAAGCCTTCGCTAAACCCAGGAAGAAACTAACAGGGGCTAAGATGGGTCACATAAGTCTTTCTATTAAAGAGCCCATCGCCTAGTATTCTGATTCAGAGCATAGCTGTCTCCTGAGAGGCAGCTGGACTGCTCTTTCAGACCCTTTGCTCACAGCATGCCCGTATTTACCTTTCAATTAACTCACAGGCATCCTTCTTTGAGTATCTTGATTTCTTCATATCCAGCTGACCGTGAAACCACTGAAGTTTATCACCTGTGAATAAGGACCAAAGAAGTTTAGCAACACAGCCTCATGTACCACAATCCTACATAGAGCACTAAAAACTAAAGCAAGCTATTTCATTTTTAAATAGAAAGATCTGTGTAGCTGAGTCAATGAAAACAATTTGTTAGAAATGAAATTGCAACATTATATTTAAAGAAAGAGACAAGAACGGGAGTGGCATTTGCTTCCATAAATTTCCTTTTAAACAATTTGTTTTGTATTTTAATTATGTGCATATGTGAGTATGTGTTTATGCACATGAATGCAGTGGTCCACAAATGCCAAAAGAAGATCTTTGGCCCAATGAATCAGGATTTGTTATAAACCACCCCATGTGGACTCTGGGAACTGCACTCTGCAAAAGCAGTATGCCTGCTCTCCTAACAACAGAGCCATCTCTCTAGCCCCAGAAACTTCTAGTCTAACATTGGGGAATGGAGGAAAGGTAAATTAAGAACACCAAATTTTAAGTTCTTATAAAGCAAAACATAACTTGCTTGAAATATTTTAAAATTTAATCAATAATCAAAATAGTATTTCTTAATTAAAGAATTAGATTGCTGGCACCATGTCTAGGACTTTATAATTACTCTACACAGATCAGCACTATTTCACATTTGTGCATTAAGTGACATAACCTATATAGGGCATCAATGAACATGATAAGCCTAAGAGACGTGCTAGGTACCATACAAAGAGAAATCCTGGACTTGTCAGTAAAAAATTATGAGCAATAAATATGACCCACAAGAAAACAGAGACAGAGAGGGGGAAGGGGGAAGGAGGGGAGGAAGAGAAAAGTGGTGAAAGGGGGGGATGGGGATTGTGCCACTGACAAACACTGGCCATGTGTGCACCTGGATGAACCACAAGCCCTCTGCTCCAAAATACTGAACCTATTGCTGCAGCTTGGTTCTATACTGTTCTCAAACCCATGTCTTAAACACTTGTGCTCCAGCACCTGCTACTACTGGGAGAAGATAAGACTTTGAAAAGTAGGACCTAGTCCTTTGAAAAAGGACTGAGGAAGTGCCCTTGAAGGGGATGCTGGGACTCCTCTTGGCCCATATGAGGTAAGCAGCTTGCTGCAGCACGGGTCCCCTTTGCCACTGCATTCTGCATTGCTATCCACCCCAAAGCAGCAGTCAGCTTCCTGGACTGAAAGCACCACCAATAATATGCCAAAGCAAACCTTCTCCTCTTTATAAACCAATTCTCTCAGTGATGTGCTGACACAGGTTAACACAGCCATACCCTTCAATATTTCAGACAGAGGATTAAAATGAGCTAGGATGGAGGGGCGTGGGAATGATGCTTCTGTAAAGCTGAGCTGCAGCAAGGACTGGCAATTGACTCTGAAACTCAAATGCTTTGCTCTACATGTTTCCTTTAGTTAAGACTGCTTTTTTAAAAATCTGGTAATAAGAAAGAAACTGGTTTAGAGAGAAATTTCCCTATATTGTATGTACCCAGAATTTCAAGCATTCAAACCCACTTACCAATAAGGTTGAGGCGCAAAGCTCTCTCAGTCTTCAATCTTGAACCAAAAGGTGCATATGAATTAGAAAATTTCCAAAGTAGAGGCTTAGAAATCAGTCACGAATATCACAAAAAAAAAACTTCCCAGAGAACTTTGACATTCTTTCAAATGTAGTTTTAAAAAAGTCAATCTTAACAACAAAGAAACATGGAATGACATGATTATCTTTTAAATCATGGAAGATGTCACTACAATGTTGTTTTAGTGTGCAACTGACTAGGAAACCCTAGAAGACTGGTCCTGTTCATGTAAACAAAGCTCTGATTGGCCTATGACTATGCTTACAATGTCAGCATCTAGAAACCACCTGGAAATACAAAACCTTAGCCCAGTCTCCTCAGCAGACCTGAGTGAGAGACTCTGTGGTGGGAAATACACCGCTCTAAAATGGTGCATCTAAGGTCAAATGAAGTTTGTGAAATAGACATATAGGTACTGGAAAAATTGTGCTGTTTAGATGTAGTAAATCATGTTAAAAAGAATAACAAAAATGCTAAGTGACAAAGGAACACGTGAAATTTGAAAACTACTTTAAGGTAACACTGGCACCATACATCCTCATGCAAAAAAGATACATATCCCCCCCACAAAAAAGAAAATTCGACTACGCTCTAAGAGTCTCTACTAGAAAACATCTTATCATTATCACTGTAAAACGGCCAAGCTTTCCTAAACGAGGCTTTAGATCTTAGGCAAGGTATCAAAGGTAATAGAAGTATCCAAGTGTCCACCAGCCCCTATGTGGACACCTGTTGCACTCACTGGAACAGTAAGGCTATTCCAAAGTAACAGAAATGACTTCTATATCATCTTTATGCAGCTTTCCCTTCAGCCTTCTGCCTCAGGCCCTCTCGTCCAGTCTACATCAGTTATATACAAACTTAAAAATTTCCAAAACAAAGGTCATGAAATCTGCTAAAAGCATTAAAAACACCTTGATGTTCTTGGTTTATTTTTCCTGTTAGTATCTCTCCAAGCCCTGCCCAGCTCTAGATGGCAGGTCAGCTACTATGCTGAATCCCCATCTCCAGCACTCATTCAGCGATCTGGTCTCCTGGCCCCATCTACCACTCACAAACACTGGCAGCACCCTAATCTGTGACATCTCTAGCCAGTCCCTGAACACTAGACCCAAGACCCCTAACCACGGCCCACATTTCCTTTGTTGTGGAATATACAGCCCCAAAAGCCCTTCAAAAGCAGTTTCCTGCCACTGTCTCTCAACACTCCACAAATGCTCATTAGCTTCTTGAGGTGTCTTCTGTGACTTCTATAAACATAACCCTCCCTCTTTACCTTTCAACCTATGTTAACTTATAATCACTACACTCACCAGGAACTACTACTTAAGCTCTGTAGGACACAGAGGCTCTGGTATATTTACCTCAATATAAGAACACATGAAAAAATATTTATTAAAGGAAAATTCATGGGTAGAAGCTGAAGAACACACACCCAATATGTAGTTGAAGGAAGGAGCTTTTGCTAGTGCATAACACTAACAGGACCAGACACCTACCTTTCCTTCTTGTCTTGCTTGTGAGACTCTCTTGTAATCTGAGCAGCTTTCCTGCTGTAGGGATGGATGACTTTCTTTTCCTTACCTACGATTTTTCCTTTTAGTCCTTTAGGCTAAAAGATACAACACATGTCGTCAGATACAGTAAGTTACAAAATTATCTTCAGAAAACACAGAGACATCACATTAGGAATGAGGACATAGGCCAAACATCTTACTAATTTCAACAGTCCTTTCCCTATAATCATCACAGAAGTGATCTATTCAGAAATCTGAATAGCATTAGCCCACACAGGGAGCCAATGCATGTCAGTGTTTCAGCTGTGCAAGCTGAAAGCAAGTTCTGGAACTAGAAGGAGGGGACTTGTGGCTGGAAATGATAACTATAGTTAAGCATGTTTCTAACGTTGAAGGACAGAATTTTAGCAGGCATTTCACTGTGGCACACAGAAGAGAATGGGAAGGTCATATGCAAAATCAAGAGTTAACCAAACTTGGCTGGTTCAAACCAAGAACCTAGGAACAACAGAAGCCACTTCAAAATCAGCAGTTATTTCCCTCACTCAAGCTTTAGCAGTGAAGGCCATTAGAACCCATTCCTCTAAGACATTATACATTTAAGGGTTTTTTTTGTCTTTTAATTATGCAATCATTAATGCAATCAATAATCATTAATATAGGTTTGGCTCACCTATATTACTTAAGAGTCAGGTTTGACTTTGTGTAACTGAAACCCAAAATAAAAAATAAAAAAGTAAACCAAACAGTCCACTTTCAGGTTCACGAAGGAGTCAGGTTCCCTGACCCTGTTAGACCACATCCTCCCAGACAGTCCGTGAGGGCGTAAAGCCTGCTCTCCACTCCAACCTCCAGTGGAAAAGAAAAACTCAGAAAGTAGCCCTCCCCCATACAATGTTCTACTGACCAAAACTTAGTGCTGCATAAAAGAAATATAATTTTTGATCTCTGTGAAGCATTCTATCACTCTATTTAAGCTGATGAAAGCTAAAGAATCCCCTAAAGATAATAAGTGTCACTCTCAGGCCTCTGGAATCATGAGCACCTTTTATGGAAAGGTGTGGGACCGCTGATGGCAATTGAGAAAAATAAATCCCAAAGTGTTACAATTAGAACAAAAATATAAAAATGCTACTACTCCGCGTTCTATGAAAAACAAGCCATTTTTGCTAAGGGTTGGCAAATGTGAAATGTCTATTTTGGAGGACAAGTGCAGTCAAACGCCAAATACAATGTAACTGCTTTAATATCTGAAAATCGTGCAAGTATAGAGATAAAAGTAGGCAAAAAAGACATGGGGGGGGGGGAATGGCTCTGTAAGTAAAGCCGCCTGCTGCCAAGCCTGACGACTTGAGTTGAATCCCAAGTACACACATAGAGTAAGAAGAGATCGGACACCCACAAGTTGTCCTCCAATATCTACAGGCACACAAAGTCAATTATAAACGTAAAACTTGGATACTGTGACTAAAACCTGTATACTGCTACACATAAGTGTTTTATGAACACTCTTAAATGATTGCTTAAAAATACAGTCAAAACAACATCGTTTCCCGGGAGGAATGAGGGGGTTGTAGCTGCAGGGCTGCGGTCAGAACCGACCACCACCACCGAAGGGCTGCAGACTGATACACCTCCAGGGTGACTGAGCCCAGGGTAGGGAGGATCAGTACTGTACCTGCCCGAGGGCAGAGGTGGGTGGGTCAAATGTGCCATCAGTGAGGATGCAAAGGTGCAGGGCTTCCCCCAGGAGACCTGGGAAAGTGGACCATGCCACAAAGCGAGGTGGGAAAGCACCGGAGCACTCCGATCCCAGGGCAGACTCCCAGGCCCAGCACCGCCCAGGCAGCCGCTTCGCATCCCTGCCTCTCCCGGGTCCGAGAATCCCCTTCCCGTCCGCCCGAGCAGAACCTCCCCGGAACCCTGCGAGCGCGCTGCCCACCATGGCGATGTCCTGGCCACCGAGAACCCGCGGTGTCCAGATACAACTTCACGATTGCTGCCGCAGCAGCTCCGGAGTTCACTTCCGTAGACACACACGTGGTGCCGGGGGAAACAGAGAAACGGACCGGAAGAGGAGGAGCCAGTGCTTTTGCTAAAATGTCCCCGGAACTAGAGACTTCGTTTTTTTCTGCCCGTCTTGGTTTTACAACCCATTACATATAACCAGAGATTTGAATCAAGCCAAGAATGCCTGAGGCTCACCGGGGGCTAGCACCATTATTGATCAAGTGCCTAGTACATGCCACAGATTTACAACATTCCCGCCTTTTGCATAATTTCTATCCACAGTGGGGGAAAAAAAGAAGCCAGGATATTAAATAGTATTAGGATATCAACTGTACAGTGGATCAACTGGATTTAACTGAGGGAAGAGGAGAAGAGTGGAGAAGAAAAGGGAACAGAAGGAGAGGAAACAGAAGAGGATGACAATGAACAGATTCCTTGTATTCTATCGGACGACTCTGGAATAAAAATAGAAACCAAAAAAAGCAGGAGAGACGGCAGAAATCACACAAATACTTGGACACTTAACAATACACTTTTGAATGCACAGTGTGGGTCATTGAAGAAATTAAGGAGGAAATTAGACTCGTAGAAACAAATGAAAATCATAGGCACTTTGAGAAATAACTAAGGCATCCTAAGAGGAAAGTTAATATCCACAATAAAACAAAATCAGAGTGTTTGAATAAGCTGATAATTTGCCTTAAAATAATTTTCTTTTTTCTATTTTCTTAGAAAAATAAGAAGTCGCTCCCAACTGGAAGCTGGCAAAAAAAGTCATAAGCGATAAAGCAGGACTTAATGAAAAAAAGACCAACAAGCCCTTGATACATAAAACTAGCAGGAAAAAAAAAAAGTTGTTTTCTTTAAAGGGTAACAAGATTGGCAAACCTTTAGCCAAAATAATAAAAAGAATGAGAAAGAAATCCCAAATTAATAAAAGTAAAGGTAAAAAGAAAGTTGTAACAATAGACTCCAATAAAATTTATATTAAGAAATATTTTTGAAATTTATATTCCAAAGAGCTAATAACATATATCATACACCAAAACTCTGGAGATATAAATATATTAAACATGTTTGTTACAAATAATGATATTGAAGCAGAAATTATAAGTCTCTCCACCCCCCCCAAAAAAAGCCGAAGATCAGATGGACTCATAACTAAAATCTACCAAACTTTTAAGAAAGTCCTAATACCAACACTTCAGAAATTGTTCCTCAAATGAGAAAATAAAAGAGTACCAAATTTATTCTATGAAGCCAGTATTTTCTTGAATAAAACCAGATAAAGACACAACAATAATTGCAGACTCATTTTCCTGATGAACAAAACTGCAAAAAATGTGTGCAAAATAATTGTAAACTACATATAATTCAAAATACTACTTAATTTAAATGTGTTCAAAATATATAATATACTTAAAATACATTAAGATTATCATACAACATGACTAAGTGATGAGCTTCATTCATGTGATGGAAGATTGGTTCAATGGACACATATCAGTGACTATAATGCCATTAAGCTATGCAAATAAGCTAAAAGATAGGAATCACATGACCACAAAAATGCAATTAGCAAAGTTCAGCATGTCTTTATGATAGAAGTCTTGGAGAAATTAAGAACAAGTCCAACATATGTCAGAATCATAAAGGATATATACAATGAACATGTAAGCAACATTTTGCTATGGGGGAAAGTGGACATTTATTCTAAAATCTAGAATAAAACAAGGATGCCCATTATTAGCACTCTTATTCAGTGCAATGCTTGAAGTCTTAACTAGAGCAATAAGACAAAAGGTAGGTACAAGAGTATGGAAACAGTAAAGAAGTCTCCTGATTGGTAGACTGTATTATGAATACCTAACAGACTCTATAAACTCTACCAGAAAACTTTTAGATCTGGTAGATACTTTCAGTAGACTTGCAGCATACAAAATTGACATAGAAAAATATCAAGAGTTTTCATATCTATTAATAATTAACTCATTGGAGAAAATTAGGAAAATATCTCATTTATAATAGCTTCCTCCCCAAAATATAAAGTACTTAGAAATGACATTAGCCAGGAAATGAAAGATCTCTACAATGAAAACTTCCAGACACTGAAAAAAGAAACTGAAGAAGATACAGACGTGGAAAGAGTTTTCATATTTCTACACTAACAGAAACACAACAGACCACAAATATCCAAAGCAACACTTCAGGAAAAGAATACAATACCTAACCTAAAATTATATTATAATGCTATTGTGACAAAAAAATGGTACAGGAATAAAACAGACATGTAGACCAGTGAAACAAAATAGAGGATCCAGAAATTATTCCACACGGCTGTGGCTACCTGATTTTAGATGATGCTGTTAACATAAAGTAGAGTGGGTGGAAGACAGACAGACTATCGAGCAATGGTAGGACAGCAATGCCCTAACACCCCCAGAAACATCGATCTCTCACTCTGTGATGTGATATGAAAATCAATTCATAGTGGGCCAAGGACTTTAATTTAAAACGTGAAATGCTGAAACCACTACAGGAAAATACACTTCATGATAAAGGTATAGGCAAAAATCAAAAATCTGACCTGGACTTTAAAAGCACAGACACCACAAATTAGTCAATTGGCATATATGAAATTTAAGTTTCCCCACTGTAAAGAAACAGGCAGGCAGAATAAAAGACAGCCTACAGGATGGGAGAAAAATCTTCCAGATAAGCTTCAGACAGAGAAACTAACACTCAGAATTTATAAAGAACAACAACAAAAAAAAATAAGTGCACGTAGGCCAACAAACAGACTGCTTTCAAAGAAGAAATACAAATGGTCAATACGTATTTTAAGAAAGTGTTCATGTCCTCAACCATTGTGGAAATGTTTCTCCAATCTGGTGTTACCCCTGTGAAATCTCATGTTTGTTTAATTTATCATCTTCCTTTGTAGACAGACTCATTTTTCCTTGTGGAATAATTTCTTAATTTCTGTTGTTTCCAGCATGTTGGCATTCCCTTATTCACCTTTGATATTCTGTGGACCCCTTATATTTCTGGGTAGGAAGTGTATTAACTAGATAGAGAACATCTTGCCCTCCCTATCTTCTAGCCCTTTTTTAATTTTTTTAAATTTTTTAAAAAAATTTCCATCTGTTCATTTTGTTTTTTCCTACCGAATAGGAGGCTCTTAATGTGATCTTTTTCTCCTTTTATTTTGTAATAATCATCCAGTGCATAATTTATCTACTGTTATCTCCATTTCCTTTATCTGTGTGGGAGGAGGGGGAGGAAATCTCTGATGTTGTTCTTCCTGAGCCATATGTTAGGGGAGGGGGTCCCGGAAGCAATAACAGCCAGTCCAGTAGGGAAACAAACTGCAAAGAGGAAAGAAGGAAAATTTGGTATAACTGGGCTTGGTCAGCCAGACTCGATCAAAACTTCTAGAGACTCTGATTCATGCCTTAATTGTCTTACACATTTAATTCCTTCAAAATACCCACTCTAGCAAAGTACCCACGACCTTTATTCTAAGAAACAGTTCTATTGATTGGCAAACAGTGCTCAGGGTTAAGGCATAGAGGAGGGATTGGAAATAAGCATAAGGGTACCATTGATGGAGGATGCACAGTACATGGGGTCTGTTTCATAAATATGAGTTCCATTCACTGAGACACAGTGCTCAGAACTAGGGCATAGAGAATGAATTTGTAATAAGCATAAAGAAGATGGGCTATATTAATGGAGGTACAGTACATGGGGGTCTGTTCCATAGGGTGAGTCATATTCACTGAGAGCAAAGCCCAGGATTAGGGTCTAAACAATTCTCAGGATTTGGGAAGAAATACAGGTGGAGGCTGACTCCTAATATAACACTAAAGGACCACCAGGGTGTTTGACCATGTCACTCCTGCGTTCCAGGTGATGAGAAGTCATCCTTTCTTCTGTTGAAAAAACAGGCTTGTGTGCTTAGCAATTCTGGTTTCTCCAATGCTTACTTCAGGCTGTGCTCCTACAGCTATCCACTTTTCCTTTGAAAAGGGGGTTTCTGTCTTAGACGTTGCTAAGTAGGCTGGCTTGGCTTTCCAGTGAGCCTCAAAAACCTGCCTGCTTCTGCCTTTCCAGTGCTGGAATTATGTAGATGTCTACATTTCTGTCAGTTCTGGTAGTCATATTCAGATCCCCAGACTTGCAAAGCAAGCACTGTATCAATAGAAGTATTCCTCTAGTGTTGGAACACACCCAAGAATGGTGTCTTGTGAGATTTCTGAATGCTTCCATGAAAACAAGACAAATACCTTGTGATCTCAGTTTCTTCAAAATGTGGCATTGTTCTTGGAATGTGCTTTTGTGTTCCTTCTGGGTGCAGCAGATAGGTGTGAGTTTACCTCTGATTGTTCATCACAACTAGATATTGTTATCTGTTTATACGCTTCTGTGGGAAAACATGGTTTTTCTTGTCACAAGTGGTTTTTCCTCATTTGGTTTCTCTCACTTTACTCATGTGACTTCTCTTAATCATCATAGTATAAATTGATACTATGAATAAAGTTAGATGCTGCGTGAGAATTTACTCTACATCATGTATTGGCTCCATTCTCCCAGGTCCCACTGCCTCTAGAGCAGAACACCCTATTCATTTATTTCTCTCCTAAAACATACATTTTCCATTGGCGTGTGAAAAGTAATTTCATACTCCCTTGCTTGATGTAGTGGTCTGAATGAAAATGACACCCACAGGCTCAAATGGAGTGGCACTATTAGGAGTGTCATAGGAAGTGTGTCCCTGGGGGTGGGCCTCAAGGGTACAGATGCTCAAATGAGAGCAGTCTCTCTCTTCCTACTACCTGCTCATCCAGAAGTAGTAGGACTCTCAGCAACCTCTTCAGCACCGTGTCTACCTGTGTGCCACCATGATTTCTGCCATGACACTAATGGACTAAACCTTTGAACTTATAAGTCAGCCCCGTTTAAATGTTTTCTTTTATGACAGCTGCTCATAATGATATTGTCTGTTCACACCAACAGAAATTCTAATCAAGCTTTTAGGTTATCAATATGTATCTTTACTCTTCTGGATATACATAGCTATAGATAAATAGATACTGATATAGACAGAGTGGTGGGGCAATAGATATGTTTGACACATGCTTTCCCACTTTTAAAACTTTCTGGTGTCACAGGTGTCTTGCTCTGTGGTTTATTTCTTTGGACCCGTTACATTAATTTTGTTGGTAGAGTCAGCTACTGTGTTCTCTCCTTTCTGTTATTAAAAGATTCAAAGTTACCACTTCTGCATCTTCCCTGGAGTATCTGAAAACAGGAGGCAAGTTGAGTTTGTCCTCAAGAGGAGAAAGATCTAAAGAAAGCTTGCCCTCTGCTGGTAGAGAGTTGGAAATGGACACTTGCTTGAGAACACTTACTCATGGTCCTCTTCAGATCCCCTGCTTATTCACTAGACCCTGTGATTCATGGGGTCTGTCTCACTATGTGGGTTTCTAACTTCTCCAGTCCCTCAAAGCTGCCACCTCCACTCAGCAATGCCTGCAGCTGCCTCAACCCCTTGACATTGATAGTTCAGTCTTCCCAGAAGCATTTTAAAATTACAGCTTTATTCTCAAGCAGCTTAGTCCTTCTGGTTCCTGCATTTTTCCCCAGGATTTATTTTGGCAAAGTCTGGTCTACTCTATCATTTACTTTAGTTGTAAAAGTCTAGATATTTTTCATAAACCTGGTCCTATATTATATGTGATATAAAATAGCAAAAAAAAAAAAAATGGCATGGCTATGACCTTGTCTTTATGGAGAGAAATTATAAGGTCTCTTTTAATATGGAACGAGATGCTACATATGAACCAATTAAAGACTTGCCTCTATGTACTGGTTGTTGGTTTCCCGCGTGAAAAGAGACACACACACTCTCGCACTACCAAGGCCACATGAGAGTTTATTTAAGAGAGTTCCCAGGCTGGTACAAAAACAGAAGCAAGGCAGAAGGAGATAAGAAGAGAGAGACCAAAACGTGGCATCTCTTTTTAAAAGAAGAGGTGTGCACGGGTTTACGTAGTCACGTTTAGGGCGTGCCTCCCTACGAGGTGCATCCCGCCAGAGCCATGTTGGTTCAACTTCATGGAGTGCCAGGAATACTTACACTGGTCTTATGCTAATTGCCATACAGAATGAGACTTTTAGCTCAAAGGCATGCCACTGCTCAAACCCCAAATTTACATATTCAAATCATTTAAATATTACACAAAGAAATAGTTTAATAACCATTTAGAACTTGCTTTATTTACATATTGGTCCAAGGAAGGAACCCAGTATCTGGTAACCATGGATACCATAGAGGAAAAAATGATGCTGAGATATAAAGCGCTACAAACCACTGCAGCTTTTCAGAACTTTCCGCACAGTTCTCACTGGGATGCTGGGAGGCATCACTTAGACGCATCGCTCCAAGCTGCTTCTCTAATGTCCCTATCTCCACACCTGTCCACTTGGGTTAGGGAAGCATTTAGCTTGTCGTGAGTGACTGCTCCCTTCTTAACACAAGCCAAGCTCCCAATAAGCTTTGTGCTTGCGCCACCTTGTGGCCATAAAGTAAACTCCCAAAACTCACTATACAATTTAAAAGTTTTTTAAAAGCCAAATGTTTTGCTGCTTTCATTAATCAGATCTCCATGCACCTGTGTGAAAAATTCCATAGACTTTTAAAGCATAAACAATTCAGACTAAAGTCCACTTACAGTAAAATGAGGGATGAGGATATGTAGATGTTAATGCATGCTCTGAACACTATCTGGAGGCAATTGTAACAAACTATTCTTAGTCCATAAAATTATGATTGAGGAAATGCTCGGAATGATCTTTTTATTTTTCTTGAATGTTTGAGATTTGAGACAAATTATTTTCTAAGTTCTTTCCAATTAAAAAATAGATTGAAAACAGCTGAGTTTGCTCATCAAGGTGAATGGACATTGTGTGTTTAAAGATAGGTTGACGCAAATGGGAATGTGTTAGTGGGTCTTGATGGGGTCTTAGTCACTGCTCTGTTGCTATGAAAAGACACCTTGGCCATGATAACTCTTATTTAAAAAAAGTATTTAATTGGGGGCTTAGTCCATTATCATCATGGTGGCAAGCAGCCAGAGTGCTGGAGGAGTATTATATGTTCATCCAAGACATTAGGAAGAAACACAGGGCCTGGTGTGGGCTTTTGTAATCTCAAAGGCCACTCCCAGTAGCCCGTGTCCTCCAACAATGCCACACTTCCTAATCTTTTCCAAAGAGCTCATCAACTGGGGTCTAAGCATGTAAATATATGATTGAAATCACCACAGAAGGGATACTGAAAGTGGTTTTATATCTAAGAAAAGTGTTAAGGGGCTCAGATGTTAGGAGCACTTGCTATCCTTTCAAAGGACACCAGAGTTCTGTTCCAAACATTGAAACTGGACTGATATCTGACAACCACCTATAACTTCAGATTCTGGGGATCTCATTCTCTCTTCTGGCCTCCACAGGAATCCACACACATGGATAAACACACACACACACACACATATATATAGACAGACAGACATATATATCACTCATACATATAAATAATCATATATAAATAATAACCTTTAAAGAAAATGAGATGGAAAAATGGGAGGCATAGTAGATTGCATTTATAATCACAATGAGAATCTGAGGCAGGAAAATTCCCAGAAGGTCACAGGCCAATAAATCTGGCCTACATAGCCATAAAGCACATAGCTTTCCTGCATCAGACAATGAAGAAAGACATCGACAATATGTGAGGTTGTCCTTTGACCTCCATACATGGAGTGTGGTATCTGTAATCACATTCACATACACATGGCATACAAATACTCTCTCTCTCTCTCTCTCTCTCTCAATCTTTCACCCCTCATGAGTACACAAAAAATGGTGCAAACAAAGCTTTGACATACAAAGAATGTCTAATAACAACCTTAAAAAATAGTGTACTAGACAAAGAATTCCCTTAATCATATGATGTATGCACAAATCCCAAAGCCTCACTCCCCCAACACCCATCACCCCCAATCATCTTTCCTGACATGGGTAGAACAATTTTCCAAAACATGACTATGACTGAGACATTCTGACAATAAAAAATCTTCCCACTGTACATTGCCCTCAAGTCAAACTCAAGAGAACAAAACAAAGCATCAGAACAATCCACTTGACTCTCTGAAGGCCTCTTGAAGGTCTGTCCTCCTGTTCCACTGCTCAGTGCTTCGCAGCGTGAGTCCTTTATTCCTATGGAGTTAGATGCTCTCCTTCTCCACAATAACTGTGCTCACTGACTCCAGCAAACTTCTGCCTATTCCACAAGGCTAAAGCAGACATCCTCTCTTCAAGATACTTTCCTGGTCAGGAGAGGAGAGAATGTTCTGTCGTGTTCTTCTGGAGGATGAGACGTGTCTCACATCTCTGTAGAGCCTTGAACAAGGTTGCCATCCATCAAGTATGCAATAAAGAAATAGGTTCTTCTTAGGTAATGAAAAATCTGAATTAGTTTCTATAGCATGAAAACATCACTTTGGAGATAATTCAGACTTGAAAATACCATGAATAAATAGCTATGTGTCTGTACAGTGTAAACAAATTAACTACTAAAATCATATTCAGTAGAAACCACATATTGCCCATTGATATTTTCTTTTCTTCACAACTTCCTACCCCAGTTGTTAATACACAGAACCAATCCATCAATCTTGGGTGCAGCTTGGCCAGTAAGTTTTCTCTAGAAGAGTGTGAAAATTAAAATGTGTAACTTGCTGTGTTACTGCCCGAAACAGAAATAGGTTCCTCTCTTGCATGCATTGCTCCTTCCAGTGGTGGGCCAGATGAAAAGGATGGTTTCAGTTCCACAGATGAGAGCAAGACTTGAGCAAAAGACTAGAGAGGGCAACAGGAAGAAGATGGGACCTTAGGCCCTGGAAATAGAGCCACCCACAAGTCAAGGCCTCCCGCCATCCCTTGGACATTCACGAGATAGGGAAAAACATCTGAATTCTTCTTGAGTCAAACCCACTTTTTTTCCTTCATGTCATGTTGTTGTTACACCCACACACCTGGAAAAAATGTACCAAAGTACAGTAATAAAACTCAAACATTTATTCTGAATAAAGATGCTTAAGAGAACTTTCCTCCGAAACTGTTCTCAGTAGTTATTTTGATTTATTTGATTGAATTCCAATAGAGCATAATAGCCAGTGTTTATAATGTTAGCCATTAGTCATCCAAGAAAAGGTTAATATCCTGAGTAACCTTTGTAAGAAGGGAAGTAGCTGTTTGATATGCTTTAGAAAATTTATTTTAAAAACCTCTTAAATGTGAAATGACATTGCATTTAACAGAGAACTCTTAAAATCTCTCTGGAAAACTTAGCTAGTCATAATGATAGAATTTTCTTTTGGTACTTCTTTTTTAAGATTTGTTTTTATTTTTAAAATTATGTGTATGTGTGTGTGGAGGCCAGAAGGCAAGGTCCTGTGCATGTGTAAGTGCATGTGACCACAGAGTTTCTAAGAGGATTTTGGATCCTCTGGAGCCCGAGTTAGGCAGTTGTGATCTCTCCAATCTTGGGCTGGGAACTAGTCAGGTTCTTTGGCAGGTATGTAGTTTTGATGGCTGAGTCAATCCCCCAGCTCCCATTTCCTCTATAATGAAGAAGTTTTCTAACATTATTTTCACAAAAGCATTACAAAATGGTATCACTAATGCTAATAATGATAAGTGTGGTTAGTTCCTGAAGTCTTCTAAGGAGAACGCATGTTATTAGAGGGATGCTTGATGGTCGTCAGTGTAACAAGAGGGGGTGCCAGTATCTGAAGACCTATGTAAGGTATTAATGTTCATTCACCATTATGAGGTTTTGATAGAGTAACTATAATGAGATTCTCTAGTCATCTAAACTATAAAAGTAGACAAATAAAAGACAACAGTTTTAATACATTGGACAAGAGACAGCACAAGCCAGTCATCTATAAAAGGAGAAAAAAACAAGCAGAAAATCTTGCCTTCTATGTTTCTCTACAGAAGAGCGTGTGTTAAGAAGAGTCATGTACAGCTTCAATGAGACAAGGGAGCAGAGACTTAAACCCAGAATGATACTGGTTAGAAGATTGAAGGAAAGTGCTTACCTGGAGGAAACTGTCTAGACAGAGCTCTCCACACAATGTTAAGGTGGTACCCTGTGTGAAGTCAGTCTCTGAAACGGCAGACAACTTATAATCTGAGAGTAGAAACACCCAAGCAGTTCCCAGAATTCACACAGAGCAAAATGAAGCCAGAGTGCTGGATACTTACTGGTCACTTGAGACTTTCCATAGAGACGCTGGAGAGGGCATGCTTTGTAGAAAAGCTAGCCTAACACCAAAGGAAAGCAAAGTTCAGAGTCACTAACACACCACCTGATTGTCTCCAAGAGAAAGTTCAACTGCTCTTAGAAGAACAAGCAGAAAAGGGAATTCTCAGCAGAGGAACTACGAATGACTGAAAGACACCTGAAAAAGTGCTCTTCATCTTTAGCCATCAGACAAATGAAAATCAAAACAACTTTGAGATACCACCTAACACCTGTTAGATTGGCTAAGATAAAAAGTACAGATGACAGCCTATGCTGGAGAGGATGCGGAGCAAGGGGAATACTCCTCCATTGTTGGTGGGATTGTAAGCTTGTTCAGCCACTTTGGAATACAATATGGAGGTTTCTCAGAAAATTGAGAATTAATCTACCCAAGGACCCAGTAATACCACTTCTGGGTGTATACCCTAAAGAGGCACATTCACACTACAAAGGTATTAGCTCAACTATGTTCATAGCAGCATTATTTGTAATAGCAAGAACCTGGAAACAACCTAGATGTCCCTCAACTGAAGAATGGATTAACAAACTGTGGTACATCTACACAATGGAATACTACTCAGCAGTAAGAAAAAATGATATC